>JAQJVL010000073.1:0-59116 GCA_035578905.1 Stictocephala bisonia | reverse complement strand
TTAGGTTTGTTATGTATGTCTTAGGTTTGTAATGTATGTCTTAAAATTTGTAATTTGTTTTATATATGTATCGTGTTAGGTTTTCATAATTTTTTAGTGTTTAAATTTCAACTGTAAACAAATATAAAAATGTAGTACTTTTCAGTTTGTCAATTTTCAGGTAATCAATTAGTCATTATTTAATAAATCATAGATCATATGAAAACATTTACTATTATTAACCTTGCATGTAAAATATAATGATATTTTGGGATTGTTAATACTCAACATCTAACTGTTAGTTTGGTTTTATCTACTAGTTTAATCACTGTTTAGAAACTATATTTATACTAATGTACCTCCGAAAGAACTGCATTTAACTAACGCTAGAATCTGTCATTAGTTTAATTGTATTATATAGTTAATGTTAATGAATTGCAGTCACATTTCAAATGTAGTAATAACATGGTGCATTCGTTAAAGTTAGCGTCATTTAAGCACAAAATGTAAATGATTTAACTTAAAAAATTAAATTAGATTTATTATTTTTATTTAGTATGTCAGTACTTGTCTAAGTTTGTGGAATTTGAATTGATTAATATATCCTGATAATAAAATCACGATAGAATTAAAAATGTTATCGATAACTTATTTCTGTGAGATAAATAGATATTTTTATGTATTAATGTGATTAAGCTTATAGCTTAAAAACGTAAGTAGCCATAACGGCGTGGCACGGACAGCCAGGAGTTATGAGCCTCACTTGACGTCATGCGCAGAGCCGACCGATTTTCGACTCTCGGGTGAGCACACCCATGTTTCTTTCCATCATGGCTTGTCGTTTGACGTTGCCACTCGAACCCGAAAGCCCCCTCACCCCTAAATCCGCTATTGTGTAATATGGAGCTATAGTTGGTGTAATATAGAACTATGGTACGTGTAATATAGAGCTATGACTAGCTGTATATGCATGGGATGTAGATGCAGTGAACTTCATTCATTGTCACTGTCACTAGTACCGCTCGAACAGATGTTGCTCATGATAAATTATTTACTTATGATTTACAATATGATTATGTAGACAGTAACATAAAAGTGTTTCATGTTAACTTTTTACAGCACAATTAAATTCCATATGAATAAGCCTGAAAGTAATAGGGCCTATTCAGGTTAAATTTGAGAATAGTAATCACAGTAAATAACAAGGCTATTTTATTATTATTATTATTAGTAAATATACGATTTAAAAATAAAAGAGCTGAAAAACAATTACTTGAATAAATTTCAGTTTGCTGTTCAATAGGTGACAGGTGGGGAAGGATACGACTTGCAATGTGATGTGTTAATGTTGAAGATTGATACAAACATATAGATAACCTAGTAGTAAACATTGTTATGGCCGGCTGAGTTTTCCAAAATATCACACATCTTCTCATGTATGAGTCAACAAATTTTGTATTCAATTAAAGATAATTCACTTCAAGGGGTTTCTACTAATTTGAATGTTGTACTATAGAAGCCTATTTATCAAAAAAAGGAAAGAATGAAAATGTTATTTATGTTTTTTTTCTGACTTTAGTGGCATCACACTGAACATTGACATTTTTAGAATTTTAGTAAAATGCGACGTAAGAGATACTGAAAATGTTTAAAAATCAAATTTTATGAACCCTAGTCTCAGAGGGAATGTAGTAATAATTCACTCCATAGTTTCATAAGTAAAATTAAATCTGTTGTGCTTATTTACAAAATTATCAAGATATGTGCTAAAGTAATTGAAACGTTAGTTTAGTGGAAATTGTATTTATAGTTATTTTCTGAGACGTGAAATATTTGTAGTACAATAATTAATTGATAAGGCAACATTAAGTATATACACGAAGGAAGGCTCATTGTTACACCATTGAAGAATTACATAGTGGCGAAACTTTACCTCTCTCCTGAGGGAATTAATTTGAAAGTAATTACACAATTAGCATAACTATTTGAGGAATTCTGTCTAAACTAAAGTTGCAGTCGTAAACGTGCTCAGAGTGTCGTTGCACGTTTAGTTACTCTGAGAGCTTGAGAAGGCTATTTTTACCGGCTACGTCACAATTTACTCAAGGTCACGAGTACAAGTTTGTTCTACGAACACGAAGTTCCTATCGGAACTAAGTAGTTCCCAACTAAGTGGATCTGAATTGTGTAAGTATATTTCCCATAGAAAATGGGAACTAAGAGTGACAATATGGTGCAGAAAGCAATCAAAATGGCCCAAAAATATAGCTGTACCCGCCCGCTTCGCCGGTCATAATATTGAGTTTTGATTGTATCATTGAAATGTGCAGCAAACTTTCAGTTTACACAGTATCCAATTTACAACAGCTGATGTTTTGTGTAGTTTACTACTATACTCAATTATTTTTAATTTTGAAAGTTTTGCCTACCACAATTTTATTCTATTTGTTTTTATTTAACAGCTGTTAATCAAATAAATCAATCAATTAATATAGCTTCACAAGAAATCAAAACATAAAAATATAAAGTTTAAAAATTAACACATGGTTTAATTTAATTTTGACATATTTAAAACCCACAGCTGATATTCTTTTTATATTTGACTTATTATACCTTCATGCATCCTGCTATTTGATTAACATCGAAACTTTAGAAGTCCAAGGGATGGAGCCCTGAGGGATTAAAGAAACGGGAATAGGACAGAAACCTTCCCTGGGGTATATAGAACCACTTCCCCAAGTTTCATAGCGATCGGCTGGACCGTTTGGTAGCGCATAAAGGATAGACAAACAAACATACATTGGATTTTATAGATATAGATAATAGCTTTTTATTTATGTGACAAATGGATGATTAATTGAATGAAAAAATATTGTCCAATCAATAGCATGGAATAAATAAAATAACCTCGCGTTTAATAGAAAATTAGTTTGATATACATAAGTAGGTATTGTCAAAATAAAATAATAAACGTCGGAAAATATGTTTGAATTTTTCCTTGTTTTTTTTCATAAGTTTCATTGTTCTGCGAGTTTACAACGTAACCGCGCTTCACAACGGCGAACGTCCCGAGAATGAAATCTGAAAGTTACAAAAATGTTTTATTATGTCATCAAAAGTATTTCGTTATTTCTAAATGTATAAAAACTTATAGAATAAAATCAATTAGCTTAAATACGACCGTGTAAGACATGAAATACATTTACCATCAAACTCAAAAAGGAATAAGGCATTAATTTAAAACGTTTACTCGTTAGGTTACTTAAAGTGTCTGTCAGTTGATTTTATAATGTTGAGTTAGAGTTAGGGTAGTTAAGTTAAGTCATGTGATCCCATCACCATCTGTACGTGTATGGGTGGGTGGGCGGGTCAGTACCACTGTACGTGTATGGGTGGGTGGGTGGATCAGTACCACTGTACGTGTATGGGTGGGTGGGTGGGTCAGTACCACTGTACGTGCATGAGTGGGTGGGTGGGTCAGTACCACTGTACGTGTATGGGTGGGTGGGTGGGTCAGTACCACTGTACGTGTATAGGTGAGCGAGCGGGTGAGTACTAGTAGTTCAACAAAATGTTTAGGAATAATAATTATAGAATGTGGGTTTATCCATTTATGAGGTCACATTTTCACCTAGGTGAAATCCATTTATGAGGTCCAGCACAGTAGCTAGAAAAGAAGACGGAAGGTCTCCCACGCACATCTCCCATGATGTCACATGTGGAAAATGGCAAAAATAAACATAGAAATACTGTTCTACATAAAAGATACTAAAGCTAACTTCCTTTAAAATTTCGTGTAAATCCGTTCGGTGGTTTTTGAGTCTATAATAAACGGTTTGGTTTTTTTCAGGATATAATGAACGAACTTGATGAATATGACATATTGCATTTTGGCAGAATTAAAAACGGGCTACACAAACTGCTGGTTGATATGTTGAGTCGATATGTCGTGTTGGACTGAGCACTGAGCAGTGCCATGCAGACAGCTACCAAGAGGGGGGGGGAGGAGTACCCAAAACATACATACCTACTGGATCATGTTGGCCCACTAATATGTTAGTTAAATCATGGTTCCTTAAAATAAACTAATTAAACTGCGTATAATTATCTAATAATTTATTTATTGAAATTTGTATGTTACATTGGAAATATTAAATCGAATTACATTGTAACATATCAAAAACCACATTATACGAACTAGATTGCAAATGGATCTCATTTAAACAGTTAAACTCTAACTTTTAATATGCCTTCCATTTTACGTTCAAACCATAAATAATGATAATATTAATATAAGTAACATTGAATACCTTGTGCTGTAAAGATAGTTAATAAATTAATAAGCAATTACAGACAAAAATATAATTTAGGAAAACATTATTAAAGCCGTCAACATATATGTATATATAATAACAATATAAAATAACGTAAATAAATAAACTCTTAAAAGACTGATCAAATACACAGCCTCTGCAGCAATCTTTAAAGAACCACTAAACATTGTAGTTATAATTTAAAAGTATGTCATATCGTTACAAATTAATTTAACTTCCTACCTACTGTCAGTGCAGAATTTATGTGCATCCGTGTTTGAAGGTTGTTTTCTAAGGAACTATGTAAAGGCAGTGAATTCATATTTATTTTAATCAATTTAAATTTATCAATTTAAAGTTATTTTAAATTGGTTTAAAATCACCGTATTTACTTACAAGTATAAACGTAACGTATAGTAACTATAAATGTCATAAGGACTACAACAAGACCAAGTAATTAATTTTACAACCTATAGAAGCCAAGAAAACGATGTTTCAGGGAATTGACCAGAACTTCTTTTATCAAAAAGTCAAAATTCTAAAATTTATGAAACTTAAAGAAAACCTTCCTACTAACCAGGTATTAAAATATAAATGTGATATATTAACGAACTTTGTTAATTTTATGTACGGTGAAAACTAGTTAAAATTCCGGTACTTTTTTGTTCCAACTGGAATAAAAATTATTAAAACTTAAAATAGAGTTTAAAAATGCACATATCATAACGTAAACTTAAACGATGAAAACAATGATGTGCTTAGATTTGTCGTGGGCCTATTGTCTGTTAGTTCCTTAGAAAACAATGATGTGCTTAGATTTGTCGTGGGCCTATTGTCTGTTAGTTCCTTAGAAAACAATGATGTGCTTAGATTTGTCGTGGGCCTATTGTCTGTTAGTTCCTTAGAAAACAATGATGTGCTTAGATTTGTCGTGGGCCTATTGTCTGTTAGTTCCTTAGAAAACAATGATGTGCTTAGATTTGTCGTGGGCCTATTGTCTGTTAGTTCCTTAGAAAACAATGATGTGCTTAGATTTGTCGTGGGCCTATTGTCTGTTAGTTCCTTAGAAAACAATGATGTGCTTAGATTTGTCGTGGGCCTATTGTCTGTTAGTTCCTTAGAAAACAATGATGTGCTTAGATTTGTCGTGGGCCTATTGTCTGTTAGTTCCTTAGAAAACAATGATGTGCTTAGATTTGTCGTGGGCTATTGTCTGTTAGTCCCTTAGAAAACAATGATGTGCTTAGATTTGTCGTGGGCCTATTGTCTGTTAGTTCCTTAGAAAACAACCTTCAAACTCAGGTGCGCATATTTTCTGCGCCACAATAGTGGCTCAGCTGAACAACTCACTTCACTCATGCCCGAATATAGGGCATCATTAAACTCTCTTGTTTATTATTTCTGATTGATTTATAATCACAAATATCATATATAAATAACAAATAAATAGTGTCCGAAACACCTCGGTTTTCCTTGCAGTCGGTATTTTTTTCTTTTGTTTACTTCTCCAAAAACAAAAAAGTGCATTAAACTGGAATTTTGTGTGGTCATTTATAACATAAACATCTTTTTATTTAGTTGGAATTTATTGACTTTTGAGGAAATTATTGGTTTTTCTGTATCAAAAGTCTCAAAATACAAATTTAAAATCCCAAGTACCCCCAAAAACCAATAATTATATTACAAATTACAAAGAATGATGTTTTAGAAAATTATATTAAATTTTTTCTATTAAATTAATCGGATATATTAAAAATCCAAATATATAACGATTTTAAAAATCGGAAATTTTTATGAGATAATTTATGAGACAGTATGTACAATGCAATATGCCAGTACAATGTGCAACACACATGTAACAGCTGATAATAATAAAGTAATTCCTGATAGTCCGACCAGGGGCGGAACCAGAGAAACGACTCGGGGGGGGGGGGGGGGTGCGAAAAGCCGAGAAATCAGTTATTGTTTTCCCGATAGTAGAAAAAATATTAGTTTAAACCATGTGTAAATAATTTATTAAGACTAAGAGTATATACGAAAAAGCACAAATTGCACTTGCTACAAGTTTTATTTAAGTAAACGGAAATTACAAAACAAATTCTAGTTTTGTGTTTTATTTGTTTTAACAAATCTGTCTATCACAGCCTGTACATCAATGGTAAATCGTGATGAGTGCGCAGTAAAGCTAGCCCATCTCTCTTGTACCATCGTTACTCCTCGCCATGTTTTCAGTCTCCGTTACGTGGAAAATTCCTTTTGAGAGTGGCGATGATTATTGGCAATGTTATTGATATTTTTTAAAGAACATGTAGCGTTGGATAAATATCACCATCGTAAGAGACAATTAATTGGATTGCACTTTACGTGCAATCGTATTTTTCACGGGTCTGCTTTTCCTTCCATAATTCCAGGTCTGAAACAAGCATTTTTAGTACTACTTTTTCGGATATATAAAAAAATGAATGATATTTTGCAGCTAGAGAAGTTGCTGCTTTTTGTAACAAGTTTTAATTTTTTTTAAATAAACGGAATCTGGGAAGATAACTGAAAAATAATATCATTTTACTGTCTCCGTCTTCTATTAAATGTAAAACAATGGTTTGTTGTCTGCTACCATTTGTTAATTAATTATAAAGCTGCGATGTATACTTGGATAAATATCCAAAAGTCATGATTATATATTTATTGATTATAAAATTTAAAGTGATCTCCTGTCACAAAGCTAAGTCCAATCCATCGAGCCATCTAACACCTGCCTCACTGATTCTGTGTATGCTGGCTAATCCCTCCGTAAAGGAGCGCAGGGGGCACTCTGTAACTATATGGTCCATTGTTAGAATAGACTCCCCGCAATCACTTAACTGATCTAGAGTCAATCCCCATTTATACTTCCAGTAATTCATCTGCCAACGTCAGTTCGCAGATGCAATTACTGGAACAAATAATGAAGTAGTTCATGATGCCAGATAACGTACCCTAATGATACCTAACTATTATTTTATGATTATTATTGTTTATTTCACTCAGCAACTGCATTTAATAAAGGAAACATTATAATATGTAAGCATTAATGTTCTTCAAACTGGGTTTTAATTTAATTATCTTAGTAATTAGGCCTATCTTTGAAACTCAGAGCGATTGGTTGTCAACTAAACATATAAAAAGCAAAATATATTTTGCTGAATATAATTTTTATTTCGTATTTTTGTTTTAAATTCAACAGTTACATTAAATAACTTGAAATTTTGGACAGAAAATAATGTGTATAACTATAAAGGCACACTATGCAATAATTAATAAAATTAGACTAAATATACACTTTCTATTTATACAAAAATGAAAGTACTATAAATGAAAACTTCCCTTAGACAAATATTATTTGGTCATTTAATGACATATCAGGCAAATCATTGTTTTAAGCGATGCCCTCATGTACACTGGCAATGACTACAAATACACTAAGACGAAAAGTTCTTATGGGAATTTTTCAGACAAGCGGGAGGGAAGCTTACGCAAACAGCCGCTACGAGCGCTGCTCCGAAAGACAGGGAGCAGGCGGGCGAGCGCTCGTGCCTCCTAGTGGCCGTTTGCGTAAAGTCGAGTTTCTACCTGGACGATTGGTCTGAAATTTTAACATGGCTACTTTTCGTCTTAGTGTATTTGTAGTCATTGACACTGGCGAGCATTTTCCTCTCCCCTCAGCTCCCTTCTAGCACACGCGCCTCTATCGGATTTTTTATTATAGACCCCTCACTTTGCGGTGCTACTGTATTTACAAAAGAAGCAATACAAAATATCTAATCACACATTCATTTCCAGTGTTTAATCTACTTTATAACAGTACCAAAGGATTTTAATTTTTATGCAGTGACTTAAAATTTATGTGGTTAAAACAACTAAAGAAACACGGTGAAACTTTTTTTAACTAGTTTTTGAAACTAGTGAATTTGAACTGTCATTTTTAAAAAAGTATTAAGATTATTTTGTTCTTGTTCAAAATTTGTAACTAGTGCTATTAAGTGTAGTATGCTGAAATGTCATGATGCTTTAAGTTCAGAATAATAACAACTGTTTCAGGAGGAAAAGGAGCTGGTGCAGCAGGGGGGGAAGAGGTGAGTATAGTGAAATATATGTAGCTTAAGAACTGTGTGAGATCAGACATGTATTTCTGTCAGTGTCCTCTCAGCTGCAAGAAACATAACTAAATAAACAAATCAAATTACTTTCTTGCAGTGACACTCTCGATCATACTTGAACAAATTAGTCTTGAGTGCACGGCCAGTGACTGCTGGACGTACAGTAGGCGAGGAGTGAAAGGGGTCTCTTTCATGAAAACATTAGACAACTCAAACAATTGTCTTGATGAAGTGTTAAATGTATATTATTACTATCAGCTGAAGTTCATTATTGTAATATTTGTCAATAATATGATTAGTATCAACACCACCACGTGCCCGGACTACTAAGTCATTTAACTTCGGTGTGACAACAAGAAACAGGAAAACGTCTGTAACCTGTATTACTGAATAAATAATCAGCTTTACGATTACATACAATAATTTTGTATGTAATCGTACAATATTCCGCTTAACTGTATTACGACTACATACAATAATACAAAAAAAGATTACAGGTTAAATATGTTCCCTTGGAACTTAACCTTAAAATGTAAATAAGGTTACATCCTTCAGTGGCGGCGGAAGGAGTTTTGAGCAGTGGGTCAATCGGTACAAGCGAGGGGGGTCTGAGGTTGACAATTTGAAAATGAACACAACCGGAAATCACATTTTACACAAACTTAGCACTTAAAATGAACCATAGTATTCTATGGTGATAATTGAAATACTATAAAAAAAATATTATATATTTCTTATTTTATTGTTTTATATCTTACCATAGATTGAATATGTTTTTTTTAGTCTAACAGAATAAATGATAGCCTAATAGTCATAACCTAACTGTATTCCTGGAGCAGTAATAATGAACTGTCAGAAAACAAAGCAAATGGAAATTACATATTAATAATGAAAACATTTATTTTATGTTACATTTCAATAAGCCTGTCACAAAACAATAATCAGTTTTGTCATCCACTTTTTCAGTATGTTTTGATTCCGTTGATATTTCAGCTACTTGGAAAACGTTTGACTAATGTATGTGGTACTGTTCAGTAACGGCTACTCCATAAGAGCTCATGAGCACGTGAACGTTTAAAGTTTAAGTTAAATTATTTACACGTTGAAATTACGAAACATGTGATTATATTCTTTTTACTCTTAAACGTAAGAAAACCCAAAGAAGTGCCTTCAACTAGGTTCCGCTAATCACGCAGTACAGTTCCGGTTGTGCTCCACAAGTGTATATGTTACACTCAAACTCCGAATTCGGACAATGTCCGAAAGTTTTACTCACTCCGCGATGTGGACAACGTGAATTACCCACGTCGCGGATTGAGCATTTTATTCGGACATTGGCCGAAGCGAAATACCCAGAATGCGTTGTGGGTAAGCGAAAGTACTCAAGTGCCGAAATAAACACGTTCATCGGAGATTGAGCAAAACCATAATACCCATAACCCGAAGTGGATAATCTATTTACCCACGTCGGATTGTGGGTATTTGTAATTTGCGCAAACGCTGAAAAGCCTCCAAATACAACCATACCCTACACTAATTCTATTATAACAAGTAAAATAAAATCAAATTTTCCTTGAAATTCCATTTATTTTAAAGTATCTTATTATTGAAAATAGAAAAAAAGTTATTAAATATTTTCATACTAATACGTCTTTTATATGAGTCTTTTTCACACATGTACCACTTTCAATGTTTATTAAAGTTCTTTTCAGAAAGTATTCACTTTACTTGTTAGCACAAGAAGTGCTACCGTGACATTTAGAGTTGCATTTTGAATTTGATTTTACACATTTGCAAGATCTACCCGAACAGTTCTTCCTGCATCCATGTCTGATGAAACCTTGTTTGGACCCGGATGACATCATTGCTTCTTTACGGACATTGAGCTGTTCATCAGGTACATCGATGTAATTAATAAATTTATTAGGAGCTACCTGGAACTGGTTTCTAGAAAACTGTTTGTCAAGAACTCCATGCTTTGTACCAAGGGTATAGGAATCATCGTTCTTATTTATTACAACAGCCATTACATGTCTTGGAGCTAGTCGGCCCCGGTCGACATCAGGAATGTTTACCAAAACGTTATCGCCGACTGAAACTGGAGTTAATTTTCTTTCAGTAAGCTTTAACATTTTGGCTGCCTGACTTTTTAATGCAGTTACACAGTTTTCTCGTGTTGTGGCAGATTTTCTTGAGCAAAGAGTGCACAAAGGTAAGTCTAAGTCTTCGTTATTTGAAACTTCATAATGTATGTGCTGACCACATTCAAAACAGTTGTTTGTTTTGTCACAATCAATATCACAGAGTGTTAAGTTATCGCTGGACATAGTTTCTTTTTCTACGTGTTTATTGTTTTCTACAGTCCTTGTCAAAATCTCAGAAGCATCTTCATCCACAGCATTTATTTCTTCGTTGTCTTCTTCATTAAAACTTCTTTCAAGGTTAGAGAACTCTCCTTCTAGTTCTTCCTCAGTAGTTAGTTTTTTTACGACGTCGGCTGTCAAAGGGGAATCTAATAATCCATTTTTCTGTGGTGAACCAAACATTGCCTCATAAGGGGTTCTCTTGATCCCACTGTGGTAACTGTTGTTCTTAGTATTCTGAATGATCCTGAAACCATTTGCCCATCCTGAGATGTTGTTATCGGCCATCCAAGCCACAAGACTATCTCGAACGTCTTGATTGGCCCGTTCGACAGACCCTTGACTCTGCGAGTGTCTTGGTTTTCCATGTACTAGTTCTATGGCACTCCATTTACTGGCTAGGTTCTCGATAATCTGAAAACCGTACCATTACCATTACAAAAATACTAAATTTTAGGGTTGAATCTTTTTACTACGTAGGCCTAATTTGTTTTTACCACTTACCCGGTTACAAAATTCCCGTCCATTATCACTGTGAAGTATGTATGGAGCCCCAAATAGGCAAAATATATCCAAAAGAATGTCGGATACTTCGTCAGCAGTTTTAGTTTTCAAGGGATGTAGAACAACAAACTTGGTGAGATGATCTTGATAATTAAGAGTCCAGATTATAGTAGCATGTTGTTATCAGCCGGGCTGCTCTCCGTGGCGTCTACACCTAACACTGATAAGGCACATAACAGGACCTGCCAATGACTACAAATACACTAAGACGAAAAGTTCTTATGGGAATTTTTCAGACAAGCGAGAGGGAAGCTTACGCAAACAGCCGCTACGGGCGCTGCTCCGAAAGACAGGGAGCAGGCGGGCGAGCGCTCGTGCCTCCTAGTGGCCGTTTGCGTAAAGTCGAGTTTCTACCTGGACGACTGGTCTGAAATTTTAACATGGCTACTTTTCGTCTTAGTGTATTTGTAGTCATTGGACCTGCTATGCAAGACCGTACCTTCACTGCAATTCACAACTGATGCACTTCACTACAATACTAATAAACACTAATAAACACAAACAATTCACTTCAGCCTAGTATAAAAATATTTACAATTTCTTATTTCAATTATTACAATATTTTACCAAAAAATAAAACCAAAATACATAATACCATTACAATAAACTTGTATTCGCCGTCAGGCTCTGATTGCATATCAATTAGATCCACCTAAAATACAATAAAAATACATAAATCGGCTCATGGTATTTTTTTTCTTAGATATATACAGGGTGTTTTTGAACTCTCTGAAAAAAAAATGAGGTATTGTTCCTGGGTCATGGCCGTCATGGGAGAATACTAATATTATATTTAAAGTGTCCAAAACTCCTTGGTTATCTTTTTAGCCACCATTTTTTTTTTCACAAATAAATTTATATCTCAAGAACGGGATGTTGTACTGAGCTGAAATTTTGCATGGATGTTTATCTTATAGTTGCTTACTTATAAAAAAATATTATTTTTCAACATTGTAAATTTTTAAAATGGCGGCTGTTCAAAATGTTGTAATTTAAATAACTCAAAAACCGGTAATTTAAAAAAAACTTAAGAATAACAAAAATTTGAAAATTTAATTACAAATTCAGCGGTATGAAAATTATAAAAATCAGATAAGAGTGAACTGATGTTTTAAATTATTTGTAAATCAATGTTATGTCAACTATACCATATACCTCATTATAACAACTGCCAGTGCGTAATACGCTTAGGTATGTGTCAACAATAGCTGACTTTATTAAATTGTAATTTAAAATAAATAATCAGCTGTTCTTCTTTTAATTTTTACCAACAATGGTAATCAGATCTTACTATTAATTACCATTTCAAAGTAATAGTGATTTTTCGTATGTGAGCTTTTGAGAATTTCTTCTTTTTAAAGTAAGCAAACTATAAGATAAACATCTATGCAAAATTTCAGCTCAGTACAACATTCCGTTCTTGAGATATAAATTTATTAGTGAAAAAAACAAAATGGCGGCTAAAAGGATAACCAAGGAGTTTTGGACACTTTAAATATGATATTAGTATTCTCCCATGACCCAGGAACAATACCTCAAATTTTTTTTCAGAGAGTTCAAAAACACCCTGTAGATACACAACAGGTATTAGGCATGCAAAAATTAAATTTTAATTCCCATTCAAGTTTGAACTTCAACCACTTCCGATTAAAATGTGACATTTTATCTTGCAGTTTTTTTTAATTTTAATATACTTGTATTAAGATGTGGAGCAACTAATTCCAATTTAGTACCAAAGAATAATGGTAAAATTTGCAATCAAAATCAGATAACCTATATACGTTAAACTATTTGATATTTTTATAAGCAGGGAATTATTTTTAAGGAGAAACTGTCTTATTTAGAGAAATGTTTAAGTATATTGTATAACTTAAGTATAACTTAATTAATTATAATTAAGTTTATCCTTAATTATCAAGATCATCTCACCAAGTTTGTTGTTCTACATCCCTTGAAAACTAAAACTGCTGACGAAGTATCCGACATCCTTTTGGATATATTTTGCTTATTTGGGGCTCCATACATACTTCACAGATATCGTACCTGGCAGCGTGAATTTCATGCTGTCATAATGATGGGTTTAACAACCTGCCCTTTACTTTTTGACTTTTTCTTAAGTGCGCAAGGTTCGCAAAGATCCAAATATATTTTAATTACCTCCCTGGTAATGTTACAAAATTTCTTTTCTAGCTCGGCTTCCATAGCTTTTTATTTTTTATGACCAACTCGTAAGTGAGCTGAATGAATTGTGTCATACATTTGATCAATGCGACAGAAATATCTGTCATTTCTACAGTTGTTTTTTCAATTAATTTCTTTATCGCCAATGTTTATGACATCAAACCGATTGATTCGGCGATAATCTTTAGACATTAAGGACTGACCATTTTTCCTCTTCTCTTTTGCCTCCTTTACATCGCTGATAATTTCTTCATAGCGTGGCTCCTCGATAGTAAAATTTCGACTTGTGAGACCATTCTTCTTGGACATCAGGTCTTCCAATTTGGTGTAAAATGATTCCTTCGTTTGAAACAAAATCACAAAACACAACAGCACTTTAAAATAAGTCAACACACACCACTTACGCACAGAACAAAGAAAAACTTAACTGCTTGTGTATAACGACAGTGCACTTATGTCAATGAAAATAGACAGTAGGCCTATTCGTTGCTAACAGTGACGATAGTGGGGGTGACATGTCTCGTCCTGCACGTCTGGACCGTGATAAACGGATTTCGGCGTTTGCGCAAATTACAAATACCCACACCCGACGTGGGTAATCTCGGGTTATGGGTATTATGGTTTTGCTCAATCTCCGATGAACGTGTTTATTTCGGCAATTGAGTATTTTCGTTTACCCACAACGCGTTCTGGGTATTTTGCTTCGGCCGATGTCCGAATAAAATGCTCACTCCGCGACGTGGGTAATTCACGTTGTCCACATCGCGAAGTGAGTAAAAATTTCGGACATTGTCCGAATTCGGAGTTTGAGTGTAACATATATGCAGGCCTAATCAGCTGGTCTGTACGGAAGGCGGTGGTGGGGGCCTTCTGTAACAGAAGCCAGCGGTGCTCCACTTCTCTGACCACGGTATGGTCGCAGGTTACAATTACAATTAACTCTTGGCAGTATAAGTGATTATTTTATTTGTATAACAGACAAAAATTATTATTAATGCGCCTAACAGAAAAAATAAAAACTACAGTAATTCTTTCTTTTTCAAAGTACTTAAATTAGTTAACAGAAAAAAATTAATTACAAAAGATTAAAAAAAAATAATAGTAATAAATAATTAAAAACAAAAAAACCCAGATTTTAAAAGTAAGTAATATTTTTTGGCTTGACTAATTATTAAAATAAATAAAGTTTCTTGTTCTTTGTTTGCACAGCTACGCCAACCAATGACTATTTTATATACTTAGTTTAGAAACAATATTTAACAGCTTAAGTATAGTTTTTAACTTCGTTAAATATGTTTTTAAATAGTTTAAAATGCATGTTTAAGCGTATAATTTTTTTTAATTTGCTCGTGCACTTTTACATGTGGGGTACTCCGTACCCCCCAAACCCTCCGGTGTATAAACCCCCACTTTACTAGGTCACAAGCCGCCACTGGTACTGTTATAAACAAATATTGGTGGGTTATTAATTAATAATAGGCACGATGGAGATTACAAGTACTGTATTAACATAAAATCTAACTCTTAAGGAATTTAAAATGTTGTACAATTGCTGAGATAAACCATAAAAGTAGGAATAAGTGTATGTTTTTACTATTTAAGAAAACTATTACAAGAATTTGTTTTTGAAATGTCCGAAAACAAAAGATCTACTTTACACTTTACTGGCAAACTTGCAATGGCATCGGCATCTAAGTATATATTTTACAATGTCTTTATGAACGGATAAGATGGCAAGATGGTTCTACCTCTTTTGTTTCATCTTCGAATGGATCCAGGTTTTCATTCAACGAATGCAAGAAAAAGTTCTTTCAGCCGTTGCTGAAGATGCCGTCATACAAGTAGCAACTTGCCGACCTTAGCAGTTTCAGAGGGAAACACTTGACATTCGCTTTTTAAAGTTGCTACTAAGTTGCGCACATTTTTAATTTCCTGATATTTTGATAAATCTTGCGTAATGGATAGTTGGATTATGAGCGTTGTTTAGTCTAAATCAGATTGAAAATGGAGACAAAAATTATCCACTTAGATCCTTACTTCTTCTGTCTTCCCTTTTACTGCTGCCATCAGGACAGTTTCAATATCTTTGTATATTTTGACTCAAGGATGTTGAAATCTGTAATCGATTTCTGACTTTAAAGTGTCAACAACTTCAAAGTCTTGTTTTATCAAATAAGTCTCTGGGCCGGAGAACGTTACTGGTTGAACATTTTAAGGAAAATTTTTTTGTTCAAATCTTTTGGAGGTGCACGAGTACGGGAAAGGGTTACGGGCAGTAAAACCATATCCGTCCCTCGTTTCTCCACTTTATTCTAAAATTCGTTAAACTTCTCATTAATTCTCAAATTTGTTTATCGATGTTTAATTCTATTGTTGCTTACAAATTGTCGTGTGAGAATTTAAATTATGTTATATGAATGATAAATTAGCCAGGCACTTAAAAATAAAAGTGTTTTGATTCATTAATACTCGTAGAGGAAGTGGTGCAAATGTGGAAGCATGTTGGTAATGTGGAAGCGTAGCCTATAGGGCTTGGGAGGTGCTGCAGTCTATAGGTGATCGCATCAACTTCTTACTATGCTTCTTTAATACGCCTGTAGGGGCGCTTGCAGTCATCACGTTGTTCTTTGGCATTGTGTATTCGTTCGACATTTTTCGTGATTTTTCAAACTTTTGAGGTATGTTTTTAAAGATTTTTAATGTTACAATATACCAAACTAGTTTTAAGTGCTTAGGCAATTATTGTTAAGCAAACTATACGGTACAATCTAGTGCAATTGAGCAAGCCCCTAGCTTTAAAATAAAGCGTAGCTTTAACCTCTTAGTTCAATATGGCGATGCTGGTAATGTGGAAGCACAACACTGAGGTAAATGTGGAAACGTTTCCACATTTCCCTCACTTATTTGTTGTGTTAACTACATTTCCTTTGCGTTCTTTTCAGATGCCGAGAAAGGTTATTGGCTGCAAACCCAAGGCTGAATTGAAGAATTGGGATGATCAGTCTATGATAAAAGCGATTGTCTCAGTGAGAGAAAAGAAGATGGGTTTGAGAAAAGCTGTCAAACTTTACCACGTTCCTCAAACAACATTACAAAGATTTGTCAGTAGTGATAAAACACCTGAAGAATGTGTTAATCTCAAAGTGGGACGAAAATCGGTTTTACCTGCCCATTTGGAAACGGAGTTAGTTGAACATTTGGTAGAAATGGATAACCGTTTCTACGGGTTTAGAAGGGATGATGTAAAACGATTGGCCTACCAGTTAGCTGTTCGAAACAATGTTCCACATCCATTTCTGAATGAAACTGCAGGCCGAGCCTGGTTTGATTTGTTTATAAGACGTCACAAGAATAGGCTTACTATACACAGACCAATCGGGACCTCATTTTCTCGAGCGAATTGTTTTAATAAAGAAGTTATTGACAAATTTTTTAACATGTTACAGACTGAGTACGATAAACATCCCTATCCGAGTGACAGGGTATTTAACGTAGATGAAACAGGATTAACAATTGTGCAGAGCAAGATACCACATGTTGTTGGATTAAAGGGAAAAAGGCAAGTGGGAGCGATCACGTCGACAGAACGTGGTTCTCTCGTTACAGTAATCTGTTGTATGAGCGCAACGTTTGTACCTCCTATGCTGATCTTTCCCAGGAAAAACATGACAAATGCTCTCATGAGAGGAGCACCACCAGGATCACTCGGCAGATGCCATCCATCTGGATGGATTCAAACAGATCTATTTACACAGTGGTTCAACCACTTTCTTCAAAAGACATATCCAAGTGAAGAGTCCCCTGTCCTCTTAATTCTCGATGGGCACAATACCCACACAAGGAATCTTCAAATAATTCACCTTGCTCGTGAAAGTCATGTGACAATAGTCAGCATCCCACCACATACATCCCACAAAACTCAACCGTTAGACAAATCCTTTATGGGGCCATTAAAAAGTTACTATAGTGAGTATGTTCGCCAATTTTTGAGACATAATGATCGGCCTGTGGGCCCTTATGACATTGCTGAACTTTTTGGTAAGGCCTACCTGCAATGCCAAACAGTACTTATAGCTGCTTCTGGGTTTAAAGTTACAGGGATATACCCTTGTGACCGCAGTGTTTTTAAGGATGTTGATTTCCTACCTTCAGGATCTTCATTGGAAACAGAACCAGTTCAAATTTCAGGTGAACATAGGTCTATTCAGCCTCCTACAACTACCTCCCTTCAAAACACTGATAATTCTTCATGCGGACCCCTATCTGCTGCTGGAATACGAGATAGCCATTTCCGACCTAGTGATATCGATTTACAAGAAGCTGGCCCTTCAAATCAACCTGCTCCCTGTGTCTCACCTCGGGATATAATGCCTGTACCTACGCCAAAGCGGAAAACTTCAAACAAAGGGAGAAAACCATCTTCAGCTGCAGTCATTATAAGATCTCCATATAAAACAGCACTTAAAACAGTCTTGAAAAAGCCTAGAAATCCTTTTCCGAAAGGGAAAATAAAACAACCCAAAACTTGCAAAAAAAAACTTGTACTTGAAGATAAGTCAGACAGCGATTCAATAGAATTATCTTCAGGGGAATCAGTCTTAGAGATGCCTGTGAGTGAAATTCCAGGAGAAGAGGCTGACGCCACATTATTTTTTGCGGGGAAGCGTTCTCAAATGATGTTCAAGGGGAACTATGGATTAAATGCTTGCTTTGTGAGTCATGGTGCCATACTTTATGCGCTGGAAGTGAAAACGAGCATTATATTTGTGATTTTTGTAAGTAACAGTTTTGTAAATTAATGTGAAAAAGTTCTATTATTAAACTTTTTTTAATTTTGTACTATACATAATAAATTCATGTTCTGATATTAAATGTTTGTTATTTTTAACCAGAAATCAAACGTTTCCACATTACCAGCACATTTTGAAAATCCAATCAAAGGGTCAGTTTATTTTTATTAACTATTAATACTATGCAAAAATAATATTTTGCATAAAACAAACAGTGGTTATTGTTAATAACATGTTTGAGAATTGTTTTCAAACATTTGGAAGAATTTTATTGGTAAACAAACATTTTATTTAAAAAAATAAAACTATGTTTCCACATTTGCACCACTTCCTCTATATAATATTAAAATTAATATTTTTTACTAGGGGAGTTACATCTCCAGGGGTAAGACTATACCCTGTTATGGACAAGCAGCCTAACCTGGTCATAGACTCTTGACATACACAAGCATAGTACAAGGTAATACTTAGGACCCCCTAACACATTTGTATTTTCCACTACAATCATGCTTCTTCTTTATTTACACTAATATTCATAATTTGGAAGCTACTTTTAAGTAGCATTTTTTTGTTTTTTACTTGAAAAACATAAATATTTCAACAATTTACTTTTGGTTTATTTTGGTATGCATACCAAAAATACTTTACATAATTTTTATTGATACATTTTTCTAATCAAATTTGTAGGTCTTTGTGGTGATGTGCTGTAATCTGAAGAAGCTCCTTTAAAATTAATGATATCCATGTTCCAAGAGGAAAAACTTGTGATATAATAATATTTTCAATATACTGTATTCAACGGGTTATTATTTCATTCCTTAAGAGTCTGTTACACTTGCCGCCATATTGAATTTAATTCTCCATAAGGCCAATGTTAAATTCAAATAAAGATCAAAGATTTATTTATATACCACGATTTTAAACTTGACCTTTACTGAAAGAGAACTCAATTTTCTGAAGCTCCCTAAGAATTCAATGTTAGCTATTGCAGTTCACCGCACCACCACTTTCAACAAATCATTCATTGTATCCGCGTGCAGGCTCTGGAATGCTCTACCTGATAATATCAAATCCATCGATAAGCGCACAAGGTTTTGGGCGGAGGTGAGGTGTTATCTGCTGCGGGCTTCTCGGGAGCTGGTGGCGGTGTGGCGATAATGAGTGATTGTGCCAAATGAATGTAGTTTTGAATAAATGTAATGAATAACTGTAGTTTTGTTTGAGATACTCAAAATATGTTTAAGTTTAAATATAATTTTCACAATTTTTACTTTATATGTTTTACTTCGTACATTATAATTTCTATTTTTTATCTCCTTGTAAATTGTTATTTATATTTGAAATAATATCTTATAATATACGATGATGTTAGGTTGTAGAGAGGGTTTTGCAGCCCTAACTTCGCCTCTTGTATTATGAATAAAGACATTTTTCATTTCATCACATTTTAATTTTATCCCTTGATTTATTTTTTATATATCAAAACTATTGTTCTAATTATATAATTAAAAAAAAATAAAAACCGTTAGAAAAACTCTCTCAGGAGGCAATATTCACGCTCGTTATAAAAAGCGTGTAAATTTAAAAACATACACTATTGTAAGCGTTCAATTTCAAATGCATATGTTAACAAAGATAAGCATGAAACATTTTCAAGTGAAATAGTGTTCAACTTCAAAAAGGCATCAGCTTCTGATAACTGACGCTACGTGTTAGGCAAGCTGGAAAGGAAAGTCGACTAAAACGACTGTTCAAATTATACAATAGTTTCGTGATAGACAGACAGTCAACTGGTTTTTTTATAGCTGACGGAGTTGCAAGTACGTAGTTCCAAAGTCAACACCAGTTAGAGGGCTGGAGGCTTGAGTGAGATTAAATTATTCCCTGGAGAAGACTGTTAAACAAAAGTCCAGTAATTTTTCTTCATCCTGGTTTCTTGTTCCCACTCCATAGCATCTCAATCATCCCATTACCTCTTCGCATCCTAGCCTAAATCTTTCCTACTCAGGGCCGCCCAGAGACTTTTGGTGGCCCGGGGCAAATTTTACCATGTGGCCCCTTCTTTCACTTCAAAATAAATTTAATTACTCTGATTGTCAAATATACTATAATTGATATTTTGCTTTTAGCGCATTCTACAATATTCTTACCATCTTTTTTATCTTACTATTATAATTAAGATTCTTGTGTATGGACCTTTTCTCAGGACTAGCTGCGAAGCTCCGGTAAGTTTTTCTCTAATTGTCATAGCCTATACGTTTTAAACATTTCCTTAAGTATTACCGCTTACAATAACATCAAACTCGTATAACAAAACTGCTATTCTTTAATACTAAATGAATAATAACGAGCTAAGCAATGTCACAGTCAGTTGCATAGTTGGGCGCAGCAGTTCTTCGATCGCCAGTTGAGGAGCCATCCTCGCCAATGATATTAGCTGTGGGTGAGGGAGGGAGCGGCTAATAAATGTGTATAGGCCACTTGGCTTCGCTAGCTAAAGAGCAAGCTTAGACTGAAAGTGGCCAAGTAAAATAATTTGGCGAGCACGAACATAAGTTGAGTGTTTTAAAAACATTTAAGTTGAGTTCTTTAAAAAACAGCCAGCTGAGAGTTTAGGTTATGTTATTGTTTTCAAAACAAGTTGTAGACCACTGGCTACGCAGCTTTGATGTTGGACATTATAACATCTAGTTTATACTCGTAATTTGAAATTTGTCTTTGTGCTCAACTTTAAAACTATTCAATTTTTATTTAACAGGCATAAAATGCTTGTTGTATCAACTCAATTTTCTCAGTATAAAACACAGTGAAATTTGGACACTATATTATTGATGTACATCACAGTGTACACGTCCGTACAGTGACAGTGGTATTGACACACCCATTCATGTACAGTGGTATTGACCCCCTCGTTCAACAATACACATACAGTGTTTCAATCGTAGTTAATTTCACTTATCACGTAATAAACAATAAATAAATACTGCATTAATGATATAAATGGCTGTCAAAAATATAAATGGCTTACTCGTTCACCAGTGACAGTGAAAAAATATGAAAACAATTTTGATAGGTTGTAGATTGGTTATATTAATGTATGGCAACATTATTCATGCTATTTGTTTGGGAACAACCCGTACGTGGACATAAATAGTTTTTAATCAAGAGCTACTCTATTGAATATGTTGAGAATACACTCCTGTTCCTGTTTCAGAGTAGGCTAAATTAAAACAGACAATAAACGAGTTATAACAAGTTAAATGTCACAAAATAAATATTATTCAAAAGGAGTTGTACAAATCTGAACCATGATGTTTTATCTATTAACGGTGTACTTAAGAGTTCCTCTTTTCATTATGATCTACGTCATAATATTTTGGTAAAATGTCTTGACGAACATCCATGTCATAATAACTGGTAAATTTAAAATGGCAAAGGAAGCATTATAGAGGAACTAAAAAAAGTTGCGTGTACAGTAAACTCTGGTTAACCGGTTAAATATGATGGAAGGTGAATCCGGTTGGTACAGAATGTAACAAAATTCTTATTTTCAGACAAGAATATGTCACACAATTCCTCCCACAATAGCGTAGTGCAAGTGGATGTAATTCATCATACACACATATTGTTGCATATCCAGTAAGTGAGCGATTATGTTGTTGTATGCATATTACCAAATTTAAGTACCTAGAAATCTACTGTAATTTAATGGATTATTCGTTAATTTACTCTTTTTACGCTGTACAAATATATAATTTACTTTGCAGTACATTACAAGACTACATTGAAACATTTATAGTCTATTTTTATTCATTTCAATAAAACGTTACCATAAATTACTGGACCTAAACTTTAGCTTTTTGTTCTCTAAAAATTTGTATTAATCTGGAAATGGAATAAGAATCATAGTAAATTAAATTAATTGATAGTTATAGTAGGTTACTAGGAAATCCAAAACAAGGCATTAAATTTTAAATTACAGAAATATCACTATATAAAATACAGCAATAACAAAATATTTCTTTACTGGACGACAGTAACCAAAACAGACTAATGATTGACGATGCCAAGTAAGCAATACACACGACACACCCTTTATGACAATTATTGGACTCTTCCAGCCACGATGTTACAGCATTGTATATTTTGCCTGCAGGTTTTTTTGGTGCAAAACACAGTGACTACTGAAATACGACTACTATTTCTTAAATCTAGTGCATATATTGAAAAACTAGCTGATCTGTGCCGGGAAAGAGTGCAACGTTACCACGTTCGAACGGAGTGCCGCCGCCTATTAGGTACCGGGCTTTGAAACCAAGTTTGTAAGAACCTTTTCTCATTAAGACTTTTCGACCTTTTTAAAATTAAAGATTTAAAATGTTTTTACTTTAATTGTGTTTGCTTATTTGATTGTATTGTTCTTAAGCTTCCACTTTTTTATTACAATTTATTCATTTGCATACTTTAGGCCCCAGGTTACTGATCACTCGTTTTCATATTAAATAGAGATATTATTTTGCTACGACGAGACAGTGGATTTCCGAAGCACCAAATCAAGATTATTTATTTACAGAAACAGAATTGATGAAAAAAATACAAAATATGATTAAAAGTTTAATCAATAAACCACTACAAATACATATAAATTCACAGTCACTATATGATCTTAAGTTAATAGTAGTAATATATCATAGCCACTGGTTGTGTAGGGATTACAACGCGACCACGCAATTGATTTTCCTACCACTAAAAACCAGGACAGTGTTGAAATTTAGCATAAGTATAACAATGTTTTTGAAGCAGTATATTCTTTTGAAATTAGAGTTAAAAAATAAATCATACAGAAAGGCTCTTGTCCACCTTGTATTAAATGCTTTTGAGTAATAAAAATATAAAGTTAGTGGGTCTTTTGACAAGTTTTATAGAAATAGTGTACAAAAACAGTACATCTCATAGGGGTGGCCCACTGTCTACACCCCTCAAGTAGGGGCAGGCGTGGCATGATGGTGAAGCTAATTTCCACCCTCCATAAAATGGATTAAAAAGAAGTATTAAAACACAATTTTGCTTCAACTAGTTTATTCAACTATTCAACAACATAGAAAAATGAAGAAAAATAATAAAAAAATTATATTAAATATTTTTAACGAATTTAAAATTAAAAAAATACATTTTCCCCGTTTTGCCCCATAGGCGGGGTAAGATGGGGAACTAAAATTAATTCAATTTTAATCACATACTGTAAACTTTGGTTATAAAAAACAATCAGTCATGTAATAGAGTCTTAAAAAGGTTTGGATTAGTGGCCACTACTACATAATACGCAGATGTGAATGGCGTCATCATCCTCGTCTTCTATTCCTGCGCAGCTGTTGTGCGCCCACCGCGCACACGTGGCACATATTATCCAGCCTTCCTCCGAGAAATCATAACAGTAGAGACATTCTTCGTCTCATTCTCACCTTATGGCCAAATTTAAGATTTTTTGAACATGAAGACACATCAAGCAAACTGTTTGTTTTTGTCTTTGGATTGTAGTCTTTCTTCGGTTTCTTTGTTGGTTTAGTAGGCCTACCCTTTTGAAACAGTTTTCGTTTGGACGCACCTTTGGCTGTGGTAGGCCTACTTTTTTTAATTTACTCCAGTAATTCATTTTTATAAGGGGATTCAGTCAATACAACAGTTTTCCCCCGCCTATTCGAAGATTTTCTGATATTTCTCTTTTCCACTTTTGGTATGGGTAAGATTATTTCTGGGCTGCATTTTGCAAAACTTAACATTGAACTTTCAGCTGTTTCTTGTCCAGGGTGGTCAGCTGGCACCAATTGATTCTTAACTGGTTGTTTATTCGGTGTTTCGCATTCATTTGATTGTGCTGCAGCTCCTTCATCTTTAGCGTGTACCCTTGCCAAGTCATTTCCCCTTGAGCCTTCACAAACCGCAGCTTCATTTTCATTTTTATCTTCTGTGGGAAGGGAAATATCCGTGGTTGAAGAAGGGAGGAACTCACTTTCATCAAAGACATTCCTATCTACAGGCCAAATTCCTGATTTTCTAAATCCGTTTACCGCTGTATTCATGGTGGCCGAACGAATAAATGCTTTTCCAAATAAAGTTGAGATCTGATGCAGAGTAACAACCTTTCCAGGATTGGTACGGAGCCATTTTCTTATTTCATCTTCATAATAGTTACTTAGAGGCTTCATGAACGCAACATCTAGAGGTTGAAGTCTATGCGAACAATGTGGGGGCAAACAAAGTAAGACAACTCCATTTTCACGTGCAAAATCAACAAGTTCAAGATTTTTTTGTATGTGTTTTGTGTCCATCCAAGATAAGAAGGATCGGCATTTCTTTTGAAGCTCCTGTTAATGTTACAAACCTTTGAAACCACTTTAAAAATAGTTCTTTGGTCATCCATCCAGATTCGTGGACTTCTGCCCAGGCACCAGTTGGAAGCCCAGTCTCGAACTCTTGTTGCATTCTCTTTCGCGGGTAGATTAACATCGGTGGAACATAACACCCTGAGGTCTGTCCTCTTTCTGCTGAGGAAACTGTTCCCACTTGTCTACGTCCTTTCAAGGCAACAATTTTGGAGTGACCCTTCGGGTTTACCGTTACACCAGTTTCGTCACAATTAAAAATCCTGTCTCCAGTAAACTTAAACTTATAAACTTGACCTTCAAGGAGTCCGAAAAATTTCTCTACAGCAACTTTGTTGAAACCCATTGCGCGCGC
Source organism: Stictocephala bisonia (assembly GCA_035578905.1). Lineage (NCBI taxonomy): Eukaryota > Metazoa > Arthropoda > Insecta > Hemiptera > Membracidae > Stictocephala > Stictocephala bisonia. The sequence continues at coordinate 34,052 of JAQJVL010000073.1, read as the reverse complement.
AGCAGAAGTTGCCTCTGGTTTTCTCACAGTTAAGGTTGGATTTCGTTTGAGAAACGCATTCACCCAATCTCTTCCGGCAACACCAGCTTCAACATTGAATGGGTGCTTGATGTTGTTTTTTTCTGCAACTAGGAAAGCAAGTTGGCAAAGTTTTTTTATGGTGAGTCCGAACAATTGCCCTTCCATTTGAGTCAGGTACAGTTTGAGTTCCTCTTCTTGCACAGGCGTGAACACGGAAGTGAATGGTCCTAGTTTCTTTTGCAAAACATAATTAGGATCAACTCTTTTTTTTAGCCACATGTCGTTCGATCGTAGTTTGAGGGACATTAAATTGTCTCGATGCTTTCAATGAGCCCATTTCACCAGCAAGTACTGCGTTGACAGCGGCTTCCATCGACAACAAAGACCAATTTTGCCTCGTAGTCTTTCGTTTGTAAATGCGAACCATCTGGAACACATCACGTCGAATATGCAGATCATGTCTTAACGGAGTAAATATAAAATAGTCTAGGCCTAGAAAAACCACGCAAATAGAATAGTAACGCAAACATCAATCTAAAAAGCTCAAATAATTTAACTTTTTACTATAATTTAACTCTAACTTGAGTAAATTGTGAGCAAAACACATAAATCAAAACTATATTTTACACAAACTCACAAATAAACAAACTCTAATATAGGTCTAAGCTGCATCCTACATGATGAGAAATGTAAAAGTGTGGGAGCAAGATGGGGTACCTCCCCGTCATGCCCCGAGGGCCAGGCACGGATCCAGAGCAGTGAATTGGGGGGGGGGCGAACCTGCCGGGGGGGTATGGAATACCCCCAGTAAGGGGGGGGGGTCCGGGGGTCCTCCACCGGAAAATTTGTGCTATTTTAACGTCCTAGAAGTATTGTTTTTAGCAGTTTGGGGGGTTTTTAGGGTTTAAATATAGAAGAATACCTAAGTTCTGTAATCGAAAATAAATTTGGCATAAATTAAAACAACTTCGAAATTAAAACAACTGTGTAGAGTTACATTTAACACATTCATTACACGACCATTAATATAACAACTCATCTGTCAAATCAATGTCGTCTGTCAATCAGTGTCTCGGCGTCTCGCCACTACGTCGGCGCTAGACACGCAGTGTTGCCGGCGAAAATATATAGGCCTACCAATTACCAACCGACGACTCGGAAATTCTCCTTTCTACAAACTCAGACTACACATCCGAATATTATATATACTGTAATATTATTAAGACGGTAACAATTACTAATGTTATTTTCATGACGGTAAATCAAATATTTTATTAACATTTTATTCTAAGCGTGTAGGTACATTTTTTGCTTTTTTCCGTTTGGGGGGGGGCGATCGCCCCCCCCCCCTTAAATCCGTGCCTGCCAAGGGCTACTTTTAGGTTATGTTACTTTCCACCAAAAACAAGTAAATGTAAGTTGTCTATAAATACGTCATTTTGTTTCCATTGAGATGTAGTATGCAGTAGTATGATCATAATGCAATGACATTTTTACGCATATTATATTACATTATAAGGCCTTAAAAATAGTCAAATATTGCAATTCAGCTGAAAAAGTTACGTACCTTGTGAAATATTAGGAATCCGGCGTGGGAATGCGGACAAACGACGTCAGTACTATGGTTGGAGTCTAGTGACATAGTTTACTCGGTTTTGAACAGGTAGCAGCACTATAATATGATTTCTAGCCCTTCCCCATTTTACCCCGTCTTCCCCTATATTTATATGTTCACAAACTGGAAAGATGTGTTCTCAAGCTGTGTGACTTTACACTTGTTTGCAAACAAGACAACTGGTGAGGGGTACACCAACCAGAGCGTATGATGTCACGACACAATGCCGACCGCTGAAAAACTTCAAAGACTTGCTCCAAAAGGTTCCATGGTTGCTATAAAGCCAGTGATGTAGTTTAATAGTTTTAAAACTAAAACTGGAAGACTTATCTGGCCTAATATCACTTTTGATATTTTGATACAGGCCTGAATCGGTTCTTATCTAGTAGATTATTAAGTATTTTACTTTTAGTAGCATGAAATTCTCCCCCCCCCCCCTCTAAACTAAGTCTGTGTGGCCCCGGGGTAATTTGCCCCTACTCTGGGCGGCCCTGTAATACTACTTGTGCGTTCAGATTTCCAATTATTATTGTTTTCTCTTCCTTTAATAGCCTTACAAGATCCTCTTAAAACTCTCTCTTCGTCCAAGCAGCTTGTTTGTGGTGCGTAAACCTGTATACTATGTCCGTATCTCTCTCTTCGTCCAAGCAGCTTGTTTGTAGTGCGTAAACCTGCATACTATGTCCGTATCTCTCTCTTCGTCCAAGCAGCTTGTTTGTGGTGCGTAAACTGTATACTATGTCCGTATCTCTCTCTTCGTCCATGCAGCTTGTTTGTGTTGCGTAAACCTGTATACTATGTCCGTATCTCTCTCTTCATTCTAACTGAAATCTATATGATTCTTTCGTTAATCTGGTCCACTTTCATCACTATACTTCCCATCCTCTTTTCCAGCAATACTGATATTCCGTTTCTTCTGCCATTCTTACTTCCCGCCCACCAAATCTTACTTCAACTACCTTCCCATTTAGTTTCACTGATTCTTAGAATATTTATGTTTCCTCTCTTCATCACATCTTCTAATTTATTCCTTAACGTCACTAATTTATTTTTCGCAATCTTAGCAGTGTACATTTACCAGGTTGCTGGCGTTTCCACAGGTTTTGAAAGCATTTTTTATCTACCATCAGTTTTCTAGACCTGTCATAGTTCACTATGGCTAAATTAGCCATTTTTCAGAGATCCTATGGGGCCTAACCAAAAACCTTGCAGGTACTCCGCTGGCATCACCCCCTCAGGTAATCCATTATTTTACAATGTGGAGGAGAGGTTGAACTTATGTGTGCATAATAGAACCAATTTATAAGAAAAGTGACAAGCAAAAGTGTGAGATATATAGAGGAATAACTCTTTTATGCCATACTATGATAATCTATGAAAAGTTGCTACTCCAAAAATAAAACCCTTATTGGAGGAAGGTCCATGGTAGATTTTATTTCTGTGATGAGACAAAGTTTTAGAAAAGAAGTGAAAAGGACAAAGTAATAGCGTTCATAGATCTACAGAAAGCATACGTCTTAAAGTACTGAGAGATAAAATCTGGGAGAATATGAGAATAAGAGGAATACGTAAGAGAATAGTAGAAAGAATAACGAATATAAATACATAGTCTAAAAGCAAAGTAAGAATAGAAGAAAAATAGACAGGACCTTTTAGTAGCCTACAGAGGAGTAAGACATGTTTGTGTTTTCTCCCCGTTTCCATTTAGTATCATAATGGATGAAATTATTTCAGAGGAGCAGAAGATCTGAAGTTAGTAGCATATGCAGCTGACATGGGAAGAGAAAGAAGATTTAGAATGAGAGTGTAATCATTGGGAACAGTAACACAGAAGTATAGGTTAGAGATGAACGTACAAAAATGTAAGGTACTGAAGGTAGAGAGAACAGAAGGAAGACAAAAAGGATGTATTATCAGTTAATTGAAGAGGTACAGTTATCTAAGGAGTAAAATAATAAACAAGAGCACAATTAGAGAAAAGATAGGAAATAGAATATGGAAGAATGTAACCAATTACCAGGCAGTTTTATTATTTTTTTTCTTCTTTCAATAAGTAAAGTTTATTTCAATAAAGAACCAAAAAATAGTTTATTTTATTTTATTTATTTAAAGTATACATTACAATTCGGTCATTTTGACTTCTTCCTCAAGACTTTAGATTTAATACTCTCCATTGCCAATAATATCCTTAAGCAAATTACTTTAGACAAAACGCTGATTTAAAACAATACAACTATTGAGAAGTTGACATGCAGTGCAATAATGACATGGATAATGTTTTAAAATGTGATTTAACAACTTTTAAATTACAATAAAGTGTAATTTCTCACAATGAATTGGAGAGATTAGTATATGTAGTATATAAGTTTCTATTTCAGAGATCAGTACTTCTACATCAACCTATTGCCATCACACCAGTCAACTTTATTACAAATAGTAATGGTAAAACTAAGCATGCTTATTTTACTTATGCTGTTTCGATAATAAACAGAAAGAAATAAAATAGAAGTGTGTATCATACTTTGACTATTATTTTGTTTAGTTATTTATGTAATATTTATCTTTAAGAGATTCTAACAAACTTATATCAAGGCATCTATTGTACTCACAGTGTGGATAATTTACAGAAAAAAGCGGCAGGAGGTGGTGCAGTAAAAGGTGGAGGGGAAAAACCTAAAGGGGGAGAGAAAGGCGGGAAGAAAGGTATTTAAAGCTGAACCTTGTATACATTAAATTTCCAATAATTTTGTTGTTTATGAGATCAATGTATTGATTAGTGGAAATGAAAACCATAAGTTGTTCTTTGCTAGCTAGTTACTTGATGATGAAACAAAATTAAGCTAACAGAACAATTAACTAAGAGGTATTGTTACAATGACTTGTTGTCAGTAGTAACATTAATGCTTGAGGAGGGTGCTTACACATTGGGCCTTAACCATAGTACCTATCGCTTAAGTACAAGATTAATTCAACTTATTGATGTATGGCTTCAGCAGTCAAAAGCAACAAAATGCCTTAGAATGTCATTAAAAAATTAAGGATAGTTAGTAAGCAGCAATACTTTTAAGCTCTGAAATGTTAAACAAAAGATAAGCTAAGATGGCTGCATATAAAGCATAATAATAGCATGACTGATCTTTCCTTCAAACACACCTAGATCTATAGTATTTTTTGGGTTAATAAACATTTACTTACTTGGGGTTGTGCTGTTCCCCCCTCTGGACTGATTTGGGGGTGCCAAATACGAGTTGCAATTGGGCCTTCTTCTCCTAGCAAACTAACCAAATAAAAGGCAATTCTATTTTCTCATCTGAAATTTTCTTTCTGATCTTATAGCTTTCTCATAATTAGCTAAAACAATCTATGAAGGGAATATTACAAAGTAAAACGCTTATTACTTATGACCAAAGGCTAACAAAATAGGAAGGAACCAATTAAATAAAATATCAAAACAAACACTCCTGAATAACATGATATAAAAAAAGCGTATTAACCAACAAAATAAAAAAGTACCTTTCAAAATATCAAAGAAAAATTATAAAGTAAATAACATAACAAATGTGCATGAAATAGTTATAGTTTAAGTATTCGGCACATTTCTGAGCCCTATTGGTATACATTCTCTGAGGTCCATCACTGTTGTACGAGTGTGTAGACCTACTCACACATATAAACGTACTATAGTATAAATGTATATTATTAAAATACTTACTCAAATTAATTAATTGACAAGTTCTCCAAAGTACATAAAGATGATGGTAATTTTAATGACTTCTAACATTTTATAAAATAATGTTTTACCATAACTTTTTTAGTTTTGAAGTTATAGACCCACAAAAAACTGTTATGTAGACACCATGTAGAAGCACTGTTATGTAGAAGCACCATACACCCTTAATTTCAATTTTTTTGTAGGCACAGTAAAGTATTCTTTGTGCCTAGTTTTGAGCTTGTAACAGCTTTAAATCAGTAAACTTTGGTCATAAACACATTTAAATTTAAAAAAAAAATATGTTTCAATGACAAAAGAGTAACAATTTTTATTTTATCATTTTTTACATAACTGTGTTGGTTTTTATATACGAGTTTGAAAAAGACTTTTTTAATTGACATTTTTGTGTACAATTAAAATTGTTAATGAAAATAAAGTATCTAAAACCTTTTAAACTTCCAGAAACAATTTTTGTTTCATAAATAAAGAAAACTGACAACAATTTTAATTGTTGCTATCAAGTCATTAATTTTAATACTTCTTTTTTTTAATAAAGAGAACCATACTGTTTTTATTGTATTTTCGTAAATTTGTATGCTAATGACTTTTATTGGTGCCCAATTTAAACATTTAGAATCGTGAGGTTACTTTTCATAAATAAATGTATACTCTCCAGAAGAGGTGGCTTAGCTAACCCCTAATAGGATAAAAAACACACCGGCTTTACATAAATTTGGTTTCTTGAGCTTTTGCCTTACCACAGTTCAAATTTCATGTCAATCAATCGCATCCAAAGAAAATAGTGCTTCAGTGATTGGAGTATATTTCCAGTACAAGTAAACGTCACACAACACAAATTTATTACAATATAAGCACAAAATGCACAAATATATTACAATACAAGTACAAATATTATGGTGATCGATTTCGGTGAACCGCACTCACCTTCCTCAGACAAGAGGTTTTCATTCTTTTGTGAATCCCTCTGGTCTGAGGAAAGTGAGCGTGGTTCACCGAAATCGATCACCATAATATCTGTGCATTTGTACTTGTATTGTAATATATTTGTGCATTTTGTGCTTATATTGTAATAAATTTGTGTTGTGTGACGTTTACTTGTACTGTATATGTACCAATACGTATTATGCTAATTAAAAAAATATTTGAGTATATTTTCTAGCACAAAGGAAAAATATGTATAATTTTCAACATTTATTTAATAATCATACATGACTTAAAATAAGGGTTCAAGAAAAAGTGATATGTTGAGTTCAACTCTAAAAGCCTTTAGTAGATGTGGAAAGTTTAAAATTGCTCACACTATTTCCTCGATAGTTTTGGAGAAACTGTTGTTTCATTCTGCTATTTTCAGTATATTACATAGCAATTTTATTTTTGTACTAGCTATTTGTTCATAATTAACTAAGTTATCAAACATTTTAGTCATTGTTCTATCTAGGTAATGATATGTTTCATGCCTATACATTCGAATCTGAACTGTTGAAAATATTCATTTTAAAGATGTCTGTATTAACTGATATCAAGACTATAAGCAAAGACAAACAATCAATAAACCATTGTCCATAAGAACATAATAGTAACTTTGGAGACTTTAGTTTTGCTGTAGAATTTGTTCTTTTTTTCCATAAAACAAGAGAAATGTGCAGTGACGAATTTAGACGTTTCGCGGCCCTAGGCAAATTTTTATTGCCCCTCCCTCCCCGCCAGTGGTGAAAAATATTGAGATGTTTGTATCTTTAGCTAGTTTGGGAAATAATACTCGTATTATAGGCTAGTACTTAGTTAGCCTGCTGCCTGCTCAACACCGAGTTGTGATTCACATTCGCTTCAGTAGACCAACCATGCAATAAATAACTCTAGTCACTACTCTGTAGACATTGACACATAATTGTGTCCATTGGATTATCGTCCAATTTCTATCCTTCCAGTAATCAGCAAGATTTTTGAGAAACTTTTTACCGTACGATTAATCAATTTTATCGATCAATTTGAAATTATTAGTAAAAACCAATTTGGTTTTCGTCAAAATAAATCAACTATCGACGCAATTAATAATCTTGTTGAAGAAATCATGGAGGGCTTTGAGAGACGGGAACAGACTCTCAGTGTGTTCCTTGATCTCTCCAAAGCCTTTGACTGTGTCCATCACGCAACCCTGTTGCAAAAATTGGATACATGTGGTATTCGTGGTCTGCCACTTAAATGGCTAAAATCTTATCTCGCAAATAGATCTCAGTGTGTCCAGATTGCCAACACTTTGTCACAAAGGGCCGCTATGAACCTAGGTGTCCCCCAGGGATCTATACTTGGTCCAGTTTTGTTTTTAATTTATGTCAATGATCTGTCAACATCGATCCAGAATGGAAAGATTGTCCAGTATGCTGATGACACGACTCTCCCTAATAGAAATAAAACAAATAACTATCTTGAAATCGATACGTTTATTAAACTAAACTCTTGTATCCAGTATTTTTCTGATAATTATTTGCATGTAAATAACTCAAAAAGAAAATATATTAACTTTTGCCTTCGACAACAAGACAGTAGGCTTCGGCCTTCTGTGATGATAGATGACACCCTCATAGAGGAAGTTGAATCTACAAAGTTCTTAGGAATGTACCTGGATAGAGGTCTGACTTGGGACACTCATGTCGAACACATTTGTTCGAAGGTTACTTCAGGCATTTATGCACTGCGTAATCTGGTAAAGTTTTGCTCATTTAAAGTTTTGAAGATGGCCTACTTTGGCCTAATGTATCCACATCTTGCCTATGGACTGATGCTGTGGGGAGGATGTGCTAAATTTAAATCTGAAAGAATCTTTAGGCTTCAAAAGAAAGCCATTAGAATAATTAATAATTTAGAACCAAGAGAGTCGTGTCAAGATGCATTCAGGGAGTGCGGATTGCTGACCCTTCCCTGTCTCTATGTTCTTCAAGTGGCTTTTTTCTGCCGGTTTTGTTGTAATTTAACACGAGCCGCAGACATTCACGAGCACGATACTAGAGGCAGGGATAGCCTACGAACTCAAGCTCACAGAACAAGAGCTTTCGAGCAACTCCCTTCTCAGGCCGGGGTCAGAATAATCAATGCACTCCCTGCAGACATAAAAAATTTAGAAAGCGCAACTCAATTTAAAGTTCAATTAAAAAATCTTTTAATATCTAAAGCTTTCTACTCTGTTGATGAGTTCCTAACATACCGCTGGGGCCACTAAGTTTCGTAATAAAGATTGACACTAGAGTTAAAGAGTGAATGTATGAATGAATGTTAACTGATGTAAGTTTGAAAGTTGAATGAATGATTTTTTTACGTTAATGAATAGTGTAGGCCTAAGTAATTTATTCATATATTTTAATTTTTATTAATTCTGACGCATGCAATACAATGTAAAAATTGTCTAATGCAATAAAGATTATTATTATTATTATTAATTGCGGACACCGTGCTCACCACACCAAATACACCTTCACTCTCAACAATAATTATTTCAACTTAGTTATTTTTTATTATGTCTGTGTACGTGGTGTATTTCTATAACCTATAGGAAATGTGATAAATTTATTTTATAAAATCTAGCAGGTAACTGTGTAGGAAAATTGTAAGGCCCCTTACTTAGCGCATCATTTGCAGCCTCTTTGAGACTCCCTTTTTGCTTGCGGCCCTTGGCAGGTGCCTAGACTGTCTAGTGGTAAATTTGGCACTGGCATTGTGATTGTTCAATACGGAAACTTCTAGTTAAGACTTGTTCCGGATTCCCTCGGTTGCTGATGATATACGATATTTGAAGATATGCAAAATATTAAAACTGCAGAAGACATTGACATTAACTCTATTACAAGCAGTGACAAGATTCTTATTAAATAAGAACTAATGTTTATTTTGATATTCTATTTTCTGTGAAAGTACACACTGGATAGATTCTTTTGCTTTTTATTTTGTTGTTGCTAATTAGGAGTAATAGAGTGATTGACTTAATTAAAACATAATGCACTTTAAAGCTTAAAAAATGTCCGTTACTTTCTATTTTATTATCAATGTGAAAATATTAAAATAAAAAGTACAATCTGAGAAAACTTACTGCCATAGTCTAAATCAAACTAGGAGAAACAGTTGGAAAAGGAGCAGAGCATACCCATGCAGACCGCGTTTCTGATTATACTAATCAGTCAACAACGTAAACTAAATAAATAATTCATTTGAAAGTCTTGTCTAGAGGATTCTATATATTTTTTTCTATATATATATATATATATATATATATATATATATATGTGTGTGTGTGTGTATATATATATTCTATATATTTTCTAGAGGATATATATATTTTAAATTGTACAGAAAGTCTGAGCCACTGCAGACCTGGAATCACTCGGCCGAAACTAAACAAGTAGTAAGTGCAAAGTTTTTCTGCAGTTGAAAATGTACCACCCGATGCGCGAGGCACAATTGTGATGAAAGTTTAAATAAATTGAACTATGTATTCCAAGATACAGAGGTTTATTTATGTTTATCTAATATGGGGCTCAATATACCTATCATACAGCTGTTACTAAAATCCCCCAAGTTTAGGATTCCCTCCCAAAATATTTGCTTATGACACAAGTTGCGCTTTGGATTCTCCCCATAGGTGGCATATTTGACAAGATATCAGCATGCAATATAGCAATAAGAGTGTAATTTAATTTTATTGACTCATGTACACACTGGTGTTTTACAGGAGGCAAGAAGTGATGACGGTTGCTTTTAGACTGCCCTGACAACAGCTACAAAGCTGTTTCATGACACTCCCAGAACTCTGTGTATTTGTGTTGCACACTACAATTTGTTATAGAGACACAGTTCTTTCATTTTTGTACATTTGGATAATCTTATGCACAAAATACATAGTAAATTAAATGTGTTTGAATTGTCTGTAAATCTGATTGACCAAGTAGTATTGTTCAATTCATGATATCATGGATAATTGGAAGTTTATACTAAAATTTACATGTCGGTAAAAACATTCCCATCATCTGTAACGATTAATTAAATACTGTTCAAGTTTATCCTTTCCAAAATGTAATCTGTCTAGTACAAACTGTATAATAGTTATTGATTTGAGGGCTGCAATCAGAAAATTAATAGAGATAAAGGAATTATCATACTAACGTGACTATGATTATAAGTCATCCAGTAACTAAAAAAATCCATTTTCTTATGTCTATTTATGATAGATACTAAACAGAATTAAATCATTTTGGCCAGCAATTTTCATCATCTACTATAAATGGTAAAATAGGTGTAACGTTTTAAGTCAGAGAAAACAGAAAACATTAACAAACTCTAATAATTAATAATGTGCACTCTAATAATTAATAATGATTATTGTCAAACTCCTACATATTCAAATGTTCATCAATATTACGAAAATAAAACACTAATTTTGTTTAAAGATATAATTTTGTTTTGTATCTTTAAAACTTTTACCATAAAAAATACCATACCATAAAAAATACATTTTACAACTGGACTGTTTATAAATTACCATAATTCATTTGTACTATACATTTTACAAATTGCAATTATTATTTGTTAAGTATAATTGTCCTAATGATAGTATATACTTCACAATATTTTCAATGTTATAATGTTTGTTGTGAAAACCAGAATTTATATTTCCAAATTCTAAAATGTATTATGTTTGTAAGAGATAATAAACTGATTCTATATTTTTGTATGCTCCCCAATTTAATTGTTGTTGTTACAATTTCTATCCATTTCCTTTTTATATCCTAAATAAAAAGAGCAAAAATATTTGGGAGAGCCAGTAGCTGAAAAGTCTGAGTCAGGACTTTGTACCAGAGATAGAGAGAGATAACACAAGTTCGAATCTTGGCCTTGACTGTTAGGTTTTATCAGTAATATTGTCCTGGGAGAGTCAGTAGCTGAAAGGTCTGAGTCACGGCTTTGTACTAGAGATAGAGAGAGATAACACAAGTTTGAATCTTGGCCTTGACTGTTAGGTTTTATCAGTAATATTGTCCTGGGAGAGCCAGTAGCTGAAAGGTCTGAGTCAGGACTTTGTACTAGAGATAGAGAGAGATAACACAGGTTCAATCTTGGCCTTGACTGTTAGTTTTTACCAGTAATATTGTCCTGGGAGAGCCAGTAGCTGAAAGGTCCGAGTCAGGACTTTGTACCAGAGATAGAGAGAGATAACACAAGTTTGAATCTTGGCCTTGACTGTTAGGTTTTATCAGTAATATTATCCTGGTTATTCCCCATACTCTGTCTGATAAGTTCCTCACACAGATAAATAGGTCGGCACTGGTGGCGCAGTACTATAACTCAGCTACTTGTGGATAAAGTGTTGAGATTATAGGCGATAAGATCTACGTTCATTCCTCTTAATACTGATATGGCGTCCCCTCAATGATTTCCATCAACGTGGACACTACTAGATTAGTTTGGGGTGTCCATATTGGATGGTAGTCAAGGTTCAGGTGTTGTACAGCGAAGAAAATTGAGTGTCAGACTTGTCAATTAGCTCAAAATCAGACCAACACTTCGTGGTTTGAATTCCATGTAAAGCTCTAGGTCCCTTAGTTGCCCTAGCTATTGGTCTATTAATGAATATCTCTTTCTAGGGAACAGTCAACCTTAGTTGGTAACAATGACTACACTTCTTTATCTAGACTCATTCACCCCTCATATTCGCCCATGTCTTGACGATCGGTGTTTTAATAACGAATAGGCTAGGGGTAATAGATAGAGTAAGATTAAAGAAGAGGTCTTAACAAAAAAAACCTATTTCAAGAAAGGAAAAAAGGGCAAATAAATTGAGGAACATTAGTCAAAATTACAAAGTTGTATTAATTATTAGCAAGAATATATTCCTTCAGACTTAAAGAAAACAAAACACATTTCTATATAGAAAGGATATGGACATAAATAAAAAAAATCCTATATTTAAAATATATTTTTCAGCTATAAATAATTTACAGTTTTTATGGCATTTTAATTATTGTATAGATATTAAGAAAGATATAATTGAAAGTTAAAATATAATCCAATATTCGAAATAAAATGTTTGGTAAGATTCTGATATTCATTAATTAATAACAATTAGTTTTTATAAGTAAAAGAAACATCAATCATTTACTCTTATTTAAGCTTACATAAGATAGGGGGAAAAATATTTTTTTTAAACTTGGTCATTGCAACAAGTAAACATATTTATTTATTTTTACATGTTTTTAAGATACCAATCATGATAATAAGTGTGACTATGTATTTCGAATGAGTGTGATGGATATATATGATCCATTTTTATCATGTTATATTTTAACATAGGAAGACCCCTATTGTGATTATTTATTCTCCCAGTTCTCGAAATATAATCTCAAAGGTATTTGATTTGTCTTGTTTAGTTTTGAAAGCAGGATTGTTTTTGATCGAATTTGATAATTTGAATTTTCTAACCACCGTCGTCTTCTTTCTTCCTTTAACCTCTTCTTGGCTCTAATGGCTCGTTCAATGCAGCTGCAGCAATACTTGAACTGTTGCTCTCCATTATTACACACAAAGTGACCCATCGGCAGACTCGTGCCTAACCAGGAAGTGAGCCGTCAGGTTGAGTCTGTCTCCGAACTCTCCTGTCTTGTAGTCCCAGGGGAAGGTGTGGTGGTAGTTGTGCCAACCTTCCCCTAATGCAAAGAATGACACCAAAGCTGTTTCCCTCGGTTGAATCCTCCTGAAAGGTTTTAGTTGTGTAATACTGAACTGTATTATTATTGTGTTATTTACATGTTAGTATTGTAAAGCTAATCACCTTACTGGAATTGTGATTGGCTCTAATTCCTAAGAAGTACTGTATATTTTGAATGTGTTTTTCTTGAAGGAATAAATAAATTATTATATTATTATAATTATTATTATAGGTTTAGTGTTCATACAAGGATAAAATAATAACAATAAAAATGCTTCAGTTGGTTCATATTTATCAAAATAATATACTTAAAGCTCGTCTTCCATACTCACCCACCCTCCCATACATGTACAGTGTTATTTACCCACCCGCCCTCCCATACAAGTACAGTGTTATTTAACTCACCCGTCCGCCCATACACGAACATTGGTATTGACCGACCCACCCACGCCTACATTACAGTGGTATTGACCCACCCACCCATACACATACAGTGGTATTGACCCACCCGCCCGCTCATACACAGTCTTACTGTACGAATGGTGTATGTTCGTGGTAAAATGTTCAAATGTAAATAATTTCTTCTCGTATGAACTCTTTTACAAGCTATCGTGATTCTGTACTGTTCAACTAAATTCAGCTTCATTTTCAGTGTTGATGCATTCTTAATGTGAGTGAAGGTACAGGTACAGCTACAGCATTCAATACCACTGTACATGTATGGGTGGGCGGGTGGGTAAATACTAACATACATGTATGGGCTACTAAATGGTTGTTCCTTTAACTTATTACGCGAGTTCAGTAGTTATTTTATGGATATATATATGTATGGAAGGGCGGGTGGGCCAATATCACCGTACGTGTATGGGAGGACGGGTGGGCCAATACCATCGTACGTCTATGGGAGGGCGGGTGGGCCAATAACACCGTTCGTGTATGGGAGGGCGGGTGGGCCAATACCATCATATATGTATGGGAGGGCGGGTGGGCCAATATCATACGTGTATGGGAGGGCTGGTGGGCCAATACATTCGTACGTGTATGGGAGGGCGGGTGGGCCAATACCACTCTACATGTATGGGTGGGCGCGGGCGGGTCATTAATGAGCAGCCAATACCTCGCACCAACCCACACGTGTACTTTTGTTGCAAACAAAGATAACTTTAGAGGAAACTGCCCAGCCGTAATGCTGACTGTGAACATACTCGGGGGGAGTCCAAGTACCTAGCAGACATACTAGCGCTACATCACTTCGCGTCCAGCTCTTGAACAGTGCACATCGAGCTCCTCTTTCACAAAACACATACTCACATAGGAAGAAGAAGAAAGAACATGTCTGCGAATAATGAAAGAGTTGTATCTTTCGATCGAGTGCTTTGCTATTGTTGCGATTTGAAATGTTTTAACTACCAGACGATCAAGTGGATGGAAGAGCTTGTTCTAAATGTAAATGTTTTAGCTATTGCAAATGCAAAACATATCAACAAAAGCACACAACCAAACTTGAAGAAGTACGTCGCAGGCTTGGTTTACTTATGCGACGAATGGACAGTTCAACTTAGTGATAAAACAATTTTAAAGTTATATTTGTAACAACAATGTTAATAATAAATGATTATAATAATAGTACAAGTACTACTGTATGTGTATGGGCGTGCGGGTGGGTCAATGCCACTGTAGGTGTATGGGTGGGCGGGTGGGTCAATGCCACTGTAGGTGTATGGGTGGGCGGGTGGGTCAGTACCACTGTAGGTGTACAGGTGGGTCAAAACCACTGTACGTGTATGGGCGGACGGGTGGGTCAATACCACCGTACGTATGGGCGGGCGGGTGGGTCAAAACCACTGTACGTGTGTGGGCGAGCGGGTGGGTCAGTACTTCTGTACGCGTATGGGAGGGCTAACCTCCCCTGCTACCCACACTCCTTAGAAAGTATCACTAAATAACAATAGCCCGATGACAAATGAACAGCCAGTGGTTATCAGCTGATCCCTTTCAAAATTTGCTATGACTGGTTGGGATCGAACTGAGAACCTTAGGTTAATCAAGCTGGGCTTTAACCAACTATGCTACCGACCATATATGGATGAGTATGTGTGTTGGGAGAGAGGGGTTGAGGTGTTGCTTTACATGTTATTTTTTATGTGGTCATTAACTTATGGCTAGGTCAAGCAAAACCATTGATAAGTTCAATAATTTAGATTAATAGCAAAAGTGAAGATAAATTCAATAATTCAGTAATATACGAAACTGTAATGATCGTAATATGTTTTATATAGGCCAGACTGTAAATTTGATAAGTTTTAAAAACAAAAGATATAAAAACCATGTCTCTTTTTAAAAATAAGAAGCCTGTAAGATCTAATGTAGCAAACACCTTCTGAATTGTACCCACAGTTCAGACTGACATTATAATAAAAAATAGACGATAATGTAGATATTCTGAAAGTTTGTAAGGACGGTAAAATTATGAATGCATGGAAAGTTATTTATTTTAAAAGAAAATTGTAGGATCGGGATAAAATAATGAATGAACAGGTTAATTTTGATTCTGAAGTATTTTTTAATAATGTATTTTCAGCGATTAAAAGAACAGAAGAAACAGCCAAAAGGAATTAGCCAATAATATCACAGCAGCAGCCATTTTGACAATTCCAGCTAATAGGGTCATGTGATTGTAGGCACTGGTGTAGTGGAGCCGGAGCGGAGCGGAGCGACGCTCCACTACTGCTTTTGAGGGAGGAGCGACGCTCCGGTACTGCTTTGTTCTGACGAGCGAAAATTTTTATTATTTCGCGTGGGGATCTGGCAACACTGTGGTTCGACACTTCGTGCTTCCCCCACCACTCAGCACTGACAAGAGCTCATCGAGTGTCACTCGTGTCAGTGACCTGAGTGAGTGAGGACTGAGGAGTGACCTAACCTCACTCTAGCTTTGTTTATATACGATTTTTATTCGTACTGTTAACAAATGCGTTCTTTTAGCGTTGAAATTTGCTTCAGTTAGTGAGTTAGTGCTAGTGATTATTGGTGGACTATAAAGGCTTATTAATCGAAATGGCAGATCCAAAACAAAAATCCATATCTTTTTTCAATAAATCCAGGAGCAGAAGCTGAGAAAAAAAACAATGACGCTGTAAACAAAACTAGTGAAACTGAAAGACAAGGTGTTAAATGCGACTGGCCAGACGTTTGGACTACGGATATGTGGGGTAAGAAAAAAGAAGCTTATCCTTGGTTAGATTGTAGGGATGGAAAGTTGGGCTGCAAGATATGCAGTGATTTATCCAGCCTTGGGGCATTTAAAGCAGAGTGCATTTCTTTATCTAATGAATGGCGTTCATACCAAATCAAAAGTAATGGCTCCAATAGAGATGCTCAGTTGAAATCATTACGTAAAAAAATTATTGAACATAAGCAATCACAAGCACACTTATCAGCACAGAAAATAATTGAAATTTCTAAGAAACAGTCACTTGAAACGGTTTGTGACACTCTCAATGCAACTCATAAGGAATCAACAAAATCAGTTTTTAGGTCCGCTTATTACTTGGCTAAAAATGATCGACCTTATTCTGATCATTTTAACCTATTAGAGTTACAACGACTGAATGGTGTCGATATCGGAGTTGGGCTACATTCCCGTTACAGTGCTACTACAATTATAGATCATGTTGCCCAAGAGATGAAGGTTAAAATAACAAGTAAAATTAAAAACTTTGGAGGCAAGATCTCCATAATGTTAGACGAGTCCACTACCTTAAGCTCGAAATCAGTTCTAATAGTGTATTTGAAGTGTGAAACGAACAAAGACAAAGATCCAGAAACCTTGCTTTTAGATCTGATAGAGCTTACAGACCAAAAATCGGAAACCGTATTTAAAGCAGTTATAAAAAACTTCACTAAATACAGGTTTGACAATGACTATCTAAAAAAAAACTTAGTTTCCTTCACCAGTGATGGAGCTAATGTAATGCTAGGAAAACGTTCGGGTGTAGCTATAAGATTCCTAGTTGAATTTCCCAATTTAATTATTTGGCACTGTATGAACTACAGGATAGAGCTCGCACTAACTGACGCTGTAGAAGAAGTGTCAGGGGTGAATCACTTCAATTCCTTTATGGATAAGCTGTATACAGTGTACAGTACATCTCCCAAGAATCAACGTCAGTTATCAGAATGTGCATCTGACCTAAATGCACAACTAAACAAAATAGGGCGTGTTTTAAATACTAGATGGGTGGCTAGCTCATTTCGAACTGTGTCTGCAGTTTGGTTTAGCTATAGCATCTTGGCGGCACGCTTTTCCTCTTGTAAAGATGATACAACCCGATCATTAACAGAAAGAAGCACTTTCAATGGCCTCTTCAATCGACTGACTTCAAACCAGTTCTTGCTCGATTTAGCTGTCATGTATGACATACTTTGTGAACTTGCAACACTGTCAGAGTCTCCAAAATCGAACTATGACCATTGTTAAAGCAGACAAACTTATAAAAAGATCAATTAGATACATACAATCAAAGAAGGAGAAACCAGGGACAAGAACCTTAGAAGCTAAAATAGCAATCAAGGAAGGAATGTTCAACTCTGTTACATTGAAACAAAATGATAAGTTTGTAACTATTAATGCACAACAACTACTATCAAGTGTGGTAAACAACCTCAACAGCCGCCTGTTTACTACTTATGGACAGAATGAAGAGGCATACAAGAACCTGTTAGCTGAATTCCAAATATTGGACCCAGATCATTGGCCAACAGACATTCCTGTGAGGTTTGGTGAAGAGGAAGTACTCAGTTTGTGTAAAAGATTTAAACTTGACGAACGTAAAGTGAACTACTCTTTCAGAGAGTATCTAGACTGCAGCAAACGTGTCCCAGATGGGCTGAAAGAACTGATTAACTGCACCAAGTTGGTCAGTTACAGTTCAGCTGAGTGCGAACGCGGGTTCAGCCTAATGAATATTATTTTGACTCCAACACGAAACCTGCTGACTGTTTCTCACGTATCTGCTCTGTTGTTTTTAAAGCTTCATGGAGCTCCTTAGGCATCTTGGAACCCTGATCCATATGTTGAAACCTGGTTGCGGTCTCATCGTGCTGCTGATGACACGCGGACACGAGTAGCCAAAAGTGATAAAAACAAAGAAGATAAGCACTCTGGACT
Source organism: Stictocephala bisonia (assembly GCA_035578905.1). Classification (NCBI taxonomy): domain Eukaryota; kingdom Metazoa; phylum Arthropoda; class Insecta; order Hemiptera; family Membracidae; genus Stictocephala; species Stictocephala bisonia. Next base: position 15,823 of record JAQJVL010000073.1, on the reverse strand, counting down.
TGTAGTTATTGACTAAATAAAAGTTTTAACTGAAACACGCTTTTTTTAAGATACAATATTTCTGTAATTTTGTAATTCTAATTTACAGCTGATTATTATATTAATTTTAAAACGTTAAATATGTATTTCTTACCCTTACCCTTACCTTACCTTACAAACCTAAAACTTTTAAAGTAAAAGAATTTGCTTGGTTATTTTTATTTTGTTTTAATTAAGGTTTTTGTTGATTGATACACGTCAAAGTTTTAAGAAGAAAATTTGAAATTATGAGCATTGCTTTTCCAAAGCACAAAAAGATTAATTAAATATTGAACTTGGTCAAAATTAAAGCAACGACAAATATTTACATTTAAATTTTATTTTGCAGACCTACGCTTGGATTCGAGTTGCATTTTTTATTCAAAATTAATATTTTCCCATCGTTAAAAAAGATATAAAATTGAAAATTGTGGCGAAATTTGACGTAGTTTCGTTTTGTTTTCGTGTATATAGCCAGAGATACAATTACCGTTTTTGTGTACAGTTAGTAGGCCTACATAGATTTGAACCAGACACTTTAGCTCAAACCCATTTAAAGAACACTGCAATGAAATCTTTAGTATAATAATATAATTTACACATAGGACATCCGAAATTTGATTACACATTTTTCTCTAGAAACAAAACCCCGTTTTTGAAATGTTATTTTTTAAAAATTTTCCGGGGGAGGGCCCCCCCGGACCACTGGTAGCTTAGAGCTCCGGCACTGATAAATTTAGCACTACAACCCTGATTGTCGGCCTATAAATTGAGTTGTTGAACACCTTTTTCCATTCTTTTGTGAATCCCTCTGGTCTGAGGAAGGTGAGCGTGGTTCACCGAAATCGATCACCATAATATTTGTGCATTTTTGTACTTGTATTGTAATATATCAGTGCATTTTGTGCTTATATTGTAATACATTTTGTGTTGTGTGATGTTCACTTGTACTGTAGTTGTACTAATATGTATTATGCTAATTAAAAATCAATTAAAAACTATTTGTAAAATATATAATACTGCAAGTAAAATGTTCAATGGAATTATATTTATGTAATTTGAATGGGAGTAGATTACTTGACACAACAGTTCCGATGGTCAAGGTATACAATCTTAGAACAACAAACAAGCTACATTTGAACAAGTTTTACTATAAATAATATAATTGTTAACAGATTTTTGGCTTTCAATTAAATTAGTCAGTTTTTTAAAAAGAATTTATCATTAATAACTATTCTAATTTATCAACGCCAAATTGAATAGGAAACATCTCCACAACTCATTCTTCTTCTTGGAAAATCACTTATTCACTTTTAAAATAGTTTTATTTCAAAATACACAGACCCCATCAATTTGAGTTTTATCTCTACTAAAAAAATAACTAAGAAAACAATTAATTATTACTCTTTCATTCCCATTTATGATCTCAATTTTGTTGTTTTTATACAAAGAAATTGGTAAAGAAAACTATACATTTATAGATCTAAAGAGGGCCAACATTATACAAAATAAAAATTTTACTACATAAAACTTAGAAGTGTATATTTACTTAAGACACAAAATTACTTAGTACTAATAAGGGTCATCAATATTTGATAGAACTTATCTTACATACAAATTCAACACAACAGATTGTTTTAAAGTTCTAAACCTCAGTAATAGTAGTTATTTCTTAGATCACATTTCCAAATCTATACTATCACCGTTTAAAATTCTATTTATCAATTGAAAAATTCTGTTTTTAAAAGCAATTTTCTGTTTGGTATTCATTTCTGCCATGTCTGGAAGTAGGCTAAGCAAATAGCGGACATCGGTGCTGGCACAGAGTTGCTTAATTATATCACATTCGCAGATTGGCCTGTTATCACTAAAGGGACCAATGTGGCTACTCACACTATTTTCTTGTAAACTAAAAGCCTGATCTATATTTTTGTTATCCTTAAAAGGATAATAAGGATCATCAAGTGAGTCAACATCAGACTCTTCAATAGTTTCAATTGAGCTGTCTCCAAAAGTCAAAGCATTGTTATCAGTCTGATTCTTGGTATCTTCGTCTTTTTTAGCATCATTTAAAGTTTTATGATAGTCTATAATGCCATTTTCATCTATACCAGAAACGAAGATTTCTTTGGAATTGTCCCCCATAAAGACAGTTTCTTGCGTAGAACTCATTTCCAGTATTTACTCCCACCATAAAGCCTGTAAAAAAGTTAATATAAATGCTAAGTTAAGTTAATTAGGTATTAATCATTTCAAAACCATTTTTTTAATTTAATCTTTGACTACGCTATGTGCAACAAATGAAAAATTTTCTTATTTAATAATGAGCGTCAAATCAATATGCTATTTTAAACTGTTGTAGGTTGGAATGACATTAAAACTACCATCAAACTGAAGTAAAACAGTTTACAAATTTAGTTTTAGCATGTAAAAAAACCTACAGCTAATAATCTACTGACTGTTGACAGATGTATAGTTTTATGAAATTATCTTTATTTTGTTACTGGTTCAGTGGTTCAAATCGGCTGATACAATTATTAAAGAATCAGCAGATTTGTAAATAAATTATACATATTATGATGCAGAAGCAGAGGAATAAACAAAGATGGTGGGACATTTTATTATGAACCAAGATGGCTGACAGCCAAAACAAACTGTGAATCTGCTCTCTCCTAAAGTTAAGTTATTCTTTGTTAACCAAGACAACAAGAAGTGTTATCCAGGATACTAACAACTTAAAGGAAGACCGTAATTCCATTCCAGTATATAAAAAACTTAATTTAATATGACATACTGAAGAAGAATCCAACAAACCCTTCTACTGTACTCAAAAATATTATTTATGACTAACAAGTTAAAATCACAAATTAAAAACTAAATAATCAATAATAATAAAACTTAAAAAGAATATTGTACAAAACGTGTTCAATTAACACGTTGTTAATTGAACAATGTGGAGAGAGTAAACACAATATTTTAATTGAACACGTCTATATTAGAAAATGGCTATGCTGGCAATCATAAGTAACGTCAGATACCAAATCACCAACTCAGACGCATAGACTTCTAACACAACACCATTATAGCCAGCAGTGACAACAGTCTGTATGAATGACAATTCAACACCTTTTCTGACTCTGCACTGGCATAAATTACTACAGAGCCTACCTCAACTCTTCATTAGCTGCCAACTGCATTATACTGATGTATAGGAATTTAAGCAATTGACCAATTTATTATTTAACAACACGTTTTAATAATTACTTGATTATTATTTGTTGTCTGACATGTTTTTTATTAGATTACTATACAATAGAGCAATAGAGAGTCTGGAGGGGATGAGTTGTGAGTAGAGGCCGATTATTGGTAGGTCAAATTACTTACAACAAAACCTTTTTGACAACTATGTTTGACTCCTGCGACATGAAAATACTACCATTTCAGCACACCCACCACACTGTGACTGGTGATACATGGTTGGATATTATTGCTGTTACAGACCTCACACATGTCGCTCACCATGAACAACTCCTTGCTCCTGGCCTATCTAAGCATGGTGTCCTCTTCTGTGCCTACAAATTTCAGCCACCTAAATCACAACCCAAATATACGAGTATTCAACATAGAAATTACAAAGCCATATATTTTGAAGAATTTCTTTTTGATTTGAATGTAACTCAGTGGGACGATGTACTTTTTTCCCCTAATGTTGATACCATGGTAAAGCATTCAATAACATCTTAATTACCTTGTATGACAAGCATGTTCCTTTGATTACGAAAAGAGTTACAAAGAAACCTCCTCCTTGGCTTACTGATGATATTCAACACCTCCAAAAAAGCATGAGATTTATTTTTTACAAAAGTGAAACATTAAGTTACCTGAGGACTGGCTATCCTATAAACGTCTTAGAAATATTAGTGAACAAAAAATACAAAAGCTAGATACTACTATAGATCCTTTGCTGGTCTCCACCAGTCATCTGGAAAATTATGGTCTAACATCAAAGAAATAGGAAACCTATTTAAAAAACCTATCAGCATCGATCTCAATACCATCAAAGATTATTTCGTAAATATACCAATGGATCAGTCAGGAGTTCCTGCTTATATCGATCGACCAACTTCATTAATTGCCCCAACCTAATTTTGAGGGGCAATTTTCCTTTTCATCTGTTACAGAGGCTGATGTGTGTAGAGCAGTCATAAAAACTAAAAGTAATGCAGCCGTGGCTGATAATATTCCCATTATTAAAGATACTTTTCTTGTCACACTCCCTATAATAGCATTGATTTTTAAAAGGTCTCTCATGTATTCACTTTTCCAAACGTACAGAAAAGTGCTATTATACGCCCATTTCATAAATGCTCTTTTCAGTCACCTAAATATGGGTAAACTTTGACGATGTTTTAATTTAAGAAATTATGAAAAATCACAGTACAAATTAAGTTATCATATGGCCACCATAGGTGATTTGCTATGAAAGAAGTTTTTTCGTGATATCTCAAAAAGACCATATTATCGTAGACCAAAATACTTTAAAATTTCAAGTTCAGCTTAAATAAACTACATTAAATTTTTACAAACATGATTAAACAATCATGCAAAATAAAGAATAACGATATATAACAACATTTTCAATATTTTAGATTTTAAAATTTTTACTTTACATTATTTGTGTTTTGCATTATAAAAATGATTTCCCAGAAAATATAGGCCTGATTCTACCTACTGATGATAAAAATCTCAAGATTTTTTTATTTAAGGCTCTGGAAACTGCATAAATACCACTTAAGCAAATCTAACATAACTCACTAAGTAAAACCGGAAGATTTCCAGCTTTATCATGCTTAATACTGTAAATACCAACAACGTTGTGTCGGCGTCTCATATGTAAGAATAGTCAGATGGTAGTAGTTGGAAGTAAATATTGTCTGTACATCGTCTGCATTGAGTAAATATCTTTAGTAGGGTCTTATAGGATCCTATATGTAGGGTTTAACAACAATTAATTAAAATAATTATTCTGAAGTGTTTACTTCATTTTTATTTGACTTATAATTTGACCTTTAAAAATAATAATTGCTGTTTGAAACTGAAAAGATTAGAAGTAGTATTTGTAAATAAACTACTTTCTCCTATTTTAATTCCTAAATTCAGAGGAGTCTAATGGAATTACAAAAGAAACATGTAATGGTTTCAAATTAAAATCATTAGGCCTATGGAATAATAATACATACAGTATGATTAGAGAAAATCCATAATGTACATTGATATTAACCCTGGAATGGTATGAAGTTATGATTTTTATGAAATGAAACACTAATATAGTTCTATTGAACAGGCTTTATTTAGAGTGGAGTGTACAGGCCTCCCCATCGTCTTCCCCTTCCCCCTTATTCTCCAAGGTCATAAGACGTGCAACTGTCGTGATGGTGCGTTATTGAGTAATTTATGCAGTTTCTTGAATGTTACAGCACCATACCAATAGTATAACTATTTTATTTATATTGTGTGTCAGTGTAAAATAATAAGCAGTTTAAAAAAAACAAGCTAATTACAAAACAATCCAATTTTCAAATAGTCAAACTTCCTGCACAGAAATAAACGCACTTTTGGGTATTTTCATATCATCAGCTCTCCACAAAGACAATCGAACATTAGTACATCAATAATGTTTGACCCTTCTCTAATTACTGTCTCTACTAATTACTAAATAATGGGAATATATTTAATAATTGGTAATATCTATAGAGCTTGTCTTGTGAGAAACGGTTTCAGTTTTTATTGGATTGTCTCAGATTTGATGTTAATCCAGCAGAGCTGATAGAGTAACAACAGATCACTTTTCACCTATTTGAAAGCTTTGGGAATGTTTCATAAAATCTTGCTTTGGCCCATATCTCACCATTGATGAGCAGCTGCTCACTTTCAGAGGCAGATGTGTTTTCAAGATGTAAGTTTCAGACCCAAGAAACCGGCAAAATACGGTTTGAAAATTGTTATGGTATGTGACGCTGGTTCTAGCAACATGTTAGTTGCTGAGCCATCCTTAGGAAAACAACACACAACTGTCAAAGGCCCTCTTTCCCAATACTATGTTAAAAGGTTAACAGCTCCTTTTCACAGATCAAAACGAAACATAACAATGGATAATTGGTTCACAGCAATTCCATTGGCTGCTGAACTTCTCAAAGACCCGCACAAGACGACAGTTTTAGGAACTATCCACTTAGACAAGCCTAAGATAAGAAGTGAGTATAAAATTGACAAAAATCAGGAGATAAGGGATTCTAAATTTCTTTTCAGTAACACCACAACACTCCAATTGTACGAGGTAAAGAAGAACAAGGTAGTTTGCCTTGTTTCAAAAATGTACCCAGATAAGGGTCAAATCATATGATGAAATCCAATGATGGTTGCTTGACCTTTTTTAAATATTTTCATTTTTTTAAATATGTTTTTACCATACTTATTGGAGGTTCAACAATTATTTTTAAAGAATTTTTTATCTGTCATCTTTAATTTGTGGCAGCTATTTTTGTTCTTGGGAATCCGGCCAATTTTGGCTTTGCAGACATTAGCGTAAAATTGAACATCTCTGGATTGGATTAAGCTACAACTTTCAAACCAACGTCATTATTTTAGTAAAGATCTCTTCTACAATAGGTGTTATCTTGTTTAGAGCTCTAAATGCAAAGTTTTATTCCTAAAATAGCCTCCAAAGTTTGGTTGTAAAAATTGGGATATTTAACTGTTTGGAAGCTTAAAAAACAAAGATGGGGATATTTATCACAGTTAAAACTTTCTGTTCACTTACAGTATATGGCATAGCTCACTAACATAAAATCAAGAGTTTTAGCCTTACAATATGTTTTCTTAATTTGTTATGAATTTTTTTTATTTGAAATTTTTCAATGAGAGACTACAGTGAGAGTTTGAAGCCCTATATCTCTGGTGGGAAACAGGGCCGCCAAGAGACTTTTGGTGGCCCAGGGTAAAGTTTACCATGTGGCCCCTTCCTTCACTTCAAAATAAATTTAAATACTCCGATTGTCAAATATACTAAAGTAGATATTTTACTTTTAGCACATTCTACAATATTCTTACCATCTCTTTTATCTTACTATTGTAATTAAGATTATTGTGTATGGACGTTTTCTCAGGGCTAGCTGCGAAGCTCCGGTAAGTTTTCCTCTAATTGTCACATACTTTTTAAACATTTCATTAAGTATTACCGCTACAATAACATCAATCTCTTATAACAAAACTGCTATTCTTTAATACTAAATGAATAATAACGAACTAAGCAATGCCACAGTCAGTTGCATAGTTGGGCGCAGCAGCTCTTCGATCGCCAGTTGAGGAGTCATCCTTGCCAATGATATTAGCTGTGGATGAGGGAGGGAGAGGCCAATAAATTTGTATAGGCCACTTGGCTTCACTAGCTAAAGAGCAAGCTTATACTGAGAGTGGCCGAATGTTTACGAAGTAAAATAATTTGGCGAGCACGAACATAAGTTGAGTGCTTTAAAAAACATTTAAGTTGAGTGCTTTAAAAAACAGTCAGCTGAGAGTTTAGGTTATGTTATTGTTTTCAAAACAGGTTGTAGAATGTGCCACAGAATTCCTCCCACGATAGTGTAGTGCAAGTGAATGTAATGCATCATACACACATATTGTTGCATATCCAGTAAGCGAGCGATTATGTTGTTGTATGCATATTACCAAATTCAAGTACCTAGAAATCTACTGTAATTTAGTGGATTTATTGTTAATTTATTCTTTTTACGCTGTACAAATATATTATTTACTTTGCAGTACATTACAATACTATATTGAAACATTTATAGTCTATTTTTATTCATTTCAATAAAACGTTACCATAAATTACTGGGCCTAAACTTTAGCTTTTTGTTCTCTAAAAATCTGTATTAATCTGGAAATGGAATATGAATCATATAAAATTAAATCAATTGATAACTATAGTAGGTTACTAGGAAATCCAAAACAATGCATTAAATTACAGAAATATCACTATATAAAATACAACAATAACAAAATATTTCTTTAATGGACGACAGTAACCAAAACAGACTAATGATTGACGATGCCAAGTAAGCAATGCCCTTGACCTACCCTTCATGACATTTAATTGAACTCTTCCAGCCACGTTGTTACAACATTGTATATTTTGCTTGCAGGTTTTTTGGGTGCAAAACACAGTGACTACTTAAATACGACTACTATTTCTTAAATTTATTGCATATATTGAAAAATTAGCTACCGGCTTTGAAACCAAGTTTGTAAGAAACTTTTCTCATAAACACTTATCGACCTTTTTAAAATGACAAATTTAAAATGTTTTTACTTTAATTTTGTTTGCTTATTTGATTGTATTGTTCTTAGGCTTTCACTTTTTTATTACAATTTATTCATTTGCATAGTTTAGGCCCCAGGTTACTGATCACTCTTTTTCACATTATATACATCTACTATTTTGCTACGATGAGTCCAGGGATTTTCGAAACACTAAATTAAGATTATTTATCTACACAAACAAACAGAATTTGTGGAAAGATACAAAATAAGGTTAAAAGCTTGATCAACAAACCACTATAGATAAAAATTAATTCACAATTGCTGTATTATCTTAAGTTTATAATAGTAATATATCATAACTAATTGTTTTGTAAGGATAATAACGTGACCACACAATTGATTTTCTTACCACTAAAAGCCAAGATAAAGTTGAAATTTATGACAAGAATAACAATTTTGTTTGAAGTAGTATATACTTTTGAAATTAAAGTTAAAAAATAAAACATACAGAAACGCTCTTGTCCACTTTGTATTAAATGCGGTCCAAAAACGGAGTTTTGAGTAATACAAATGTTAAGATAGAGGGTCTTTTGACAGGTTTTATAGAAGTAGTGTACGAAAACAGGACATCTCATAGGGGCGGCCCATTGTTCACACCACTCAAGTATATTTATATATTTGCAAACTGGAAATATATTTTGGCGTGTTCACAAGCTGTATGACTTTAGACTTGTTCGCAAACAAGATAGCTGGTTGGTGAGGGGTACAGTTGCAGTCACACACCAACCAGATCGTATGCTGTCATGCCACTATGCCGACTGCTAACAAACTTCAAAGACAAGTGCTTCAACTTGCTCCAAAAGGCTCCCTGGTTGTTATAAAAATTGGTTTAGTTTAAACGTTTTAAAACTAAAACTGGAAGGCTTATCTGGCCTAATATCACTTTTGATATTTTGATACAGGCCTGAATCGTTTCTTATCTATTAGACTATTAAGTATTTTATTTTTTGCTGCATGAAATGTGGCCCCCTCTGAACTAAGTCTGTGTGGCCGTGGGGCAATCTGCCCTTTTTGCCCCCCCCCCTCTGGGCGGCCCTGGTGGGACATGATTTTAAAATATGATTTTCTCAGCATGTATATATAAGTAAAGTAGTGAAGGAATGTCAATTTTGATATTTGACTCAGAGTAAAGTTATGAATTTTTAAATGTAAAATTTAAAACAATGCTTTTTTGCCAGTGTTAATATAACGTGAATTACTCTAATGAAGGTGGTGTGGTATTGAGCTATGCTGATCAATTACAGACGTGTTCTCAATGCATTGATATATGGTTAAACATGAATCCAAATTATCAAAACAAATTGTGGGCTTTTGTTCTAGTTCTTTTAGACACAGTTGGAGTCTAACATGAAATTAATAAGCAAAGGTTTATCATGTGCGAGTTGCCCTGATAATAATCCAGGGGAATCTAAAGAAGAAGAAATGGTAGAAAATTTGACGTTCAAGCAGTTGGTCACAACAGACAGGACTGAAATTTTTAGAATAGTGTAAAATCACAGGAGTATTTCTAATTATTAGTAGAAAAGTTAATCAAACTTGAAAGTTGGCACTATGTCTCCAAAATTCAAAGTCAGCTTATGAAGGGAAAAAGAAAGACTTTCTGAAAATGAATGCTTAGTCTTAGCTGACTTTGCAGAAAACTTTACTTTTACGGTACAGAACGAAATTCAAGGAAACCTTTGGGTCAACGACCAAGCAGCAACTGTGCATTCATTTTTGTTATATTATAAAAATGAAAACAGCCAGGTATGCAGTCGTTCCATTTACATACTTAGTGACTATTTGGAGCACAACACTTCAGTTGTCTATGGGCATGCATTTCTAAATCATGTGACAAAGTTTATAAAATAAACATTGCATAAGGTTTAGAAGCGTATCTATTTTTCAGACAGAAGTAGCAGTCAATATAAAAACGAGAAGAATTTTTAAACCTCTGCTACGACAAAATAAATTTTGGATTTGAAACTGAGTAGCATTTTTTCCTTACTTTGCTTACAAAAATCCATGCGATGGAGTAGGAGTTAATGCAAAACTGAGGTTAGTACAACAAGCTACTTCAAACCAAATCCTTACAGTTAAGGACATGTACATATTTTGCAAAAGCGAAAATTATACAACCTAACTTATTTCCTTGTCAAAAATGAAGAAATAGTAATTGACATTAAGACACTTCAAACAAGATTTGAAAACTGTGTACCAATAATAGCTACATAGGATATATCATAGCATTTCAGAAAACATAATTAGGTGCTATGTTACATCAGAAACAGCGATTTATAAAGCTTATAGTGTCAGTAAAATTGCTTCATTTATAGTAAGAATAATTGACATTGTTGTATGTTTTTGATGAACATACACTGTGGAGGCTTGCAGATGTTAAAAAAGTATTTATCAACAAGCTGGACCATGAACGTCATTTAAAAAAATCAACCAATGTTACAGATTGGATCCCACTAAAGAACGTGCTGAGAAAACTTTCAGTGCTTGAACTTACCAGCTACTGGAAGATTGTATTCTATATAACAAAACGCTAACTAAAGAAATTTGTGTGTTCCTAAAAATGAAATGAGTTAAAATAAGGTGGGGTACGTAAACGCAAGTTATGTCTAACAATCTGAAATTTAAAAATACTTTTTTGATTAATTGTTAGAATTTATATTTGTTGCCTAGTGATAAGACTTTATATAGACATAGGTTTAATTGAGTGATTATGCTGTAAACCTCCCACGAGAAAAAATAATGTATAAATGTATGAACTGCCTCAATGTAATTGGGTCTAGTACCTGTATTGGAGCATGAAAATAAAATAAATAAAATAAAATAAAATAAAATAAACAATTTCGGATATTTTATTGAATGTTTAAAAATATGAATCTGTCATTGTGATTATTTTGATACCTTCTATATACATTAATAAATAGCTTAACATTCCATTTTAAATTTACATACTTTCCAAAAAGACCTTCATTTGAGTAATTCGTTATATTAACACTGGCGAAAATATGTTATTTTCTTTACATTTAAAAATTTATAACTTTGCTCTGAGTCAAATATGAAAGTTGAAATTCCTACTCTACTTTACTATCATATATATGTAAATGCTGTGTAAAAATAACATTTTAAAATCATGTCTCACCAGAGATATAGTGCTTTAAACTTTAAAACATTTCAAATTTCAAAACTTCATAAAATATTATGTAAACACCAATAACTACATGTTGTAAGGCTAAAACTCTATTTCAGGTTAGTGAGTTATGCCATACAAATGAACATAGAGTTTGAACTATGATAAATCACTCCTTCTTTGTTTTTTAAACTTCCAAAAAGTGAGATTTCCAATGTGTAACACCAAACTTTAGAGGCTATTTCAGGAATAAAAAACTTTACATTTAGGGCTGAAAAGAAGACAAAATGTTGTAGAAGAGATCAAAAATAGCTGCCACTGATAAAAGGTGAAAGATAAAATTATTTAAACCTAGATAGTGAAATAGAGCATATCTTATGCTGTATCAAACACCTATGCCATCGAGAAATAAAGCATATCATATGCTCTATTATTAAACTCAATATAATGTATATTTATCATCAAGCAATCACGACAAACTGGGTACCAATCGACGCAGAATGTTCTGTTCTATACCTTTCAGATTTTTAATAATTTTTTACGCAATTTTATAAATTTAGTGAAATCTTAAATACAAAACTTCCGCTCACTTCCCCCCTGGCGGAGGTCTGGTGGTGGGAAAATGGCTGATCTTTGTCGAATGACTGCACAATTTGATGTTGTTGGAATCAGGTGTACCGAATGTCAGTCTGCAGAGAATGAAAAACTCTATCCAACAAAAGAAATCGCAATGTAATGATATGAAATGAAAACATCTTTATTCATATTACAAGAGGCGAAGTTAGGGCTGCAAAGCCCTCTCTACCACTTAACCTCAATGTTGTAGTACTTTGGGTGTTTTACCAGAAATTTTTTTGTATACTCTTGTTTGCATGTTATTTCATAAGGAAGTAGCTAAAAGATAGTACTAATAAAGTACATGTAGTACAACATTATAAAACCTCTTATTTTAGAATTGTTATGTAATTTTTTGTTTCCGCGGTACCATTTTTATTTTCCTCAATAAACAAAAAATATAAAAATAAGTTTTAGGGTAAAATATGACAATTTTTCTGAACAAAATTTTCAGAAGAAGTAGACTATGTGGCCATGTAGAGGCACCACCTAAAGTACACGGGCACTTCTTAGGAACAAAGACACTCTACGCCTGAATGTTCTCGCCCTCTCTGAAGAAATCCACAGGCGTAGATACTTTGTTGCCTTCTGTGTGGCAATAAAGTAGCTTTTAATTTTTGGTAATTATGCACTTTCTTGCCACCAAACAAATTTGGAACATTTTGCTTGAAATGGATCTAGAATTAGCTGTATTTTCACGAGATATGCTTTTCATTCCGCAGAAATAATGTATTTTACCGAAAAATTTGAAAAACCAATGTCAGAACTTTTAGTATTTTTGTCATATTTCCATTAATTTAAATGGTATTTTAATCATCTTTTTTATTTTGATGTGTTTTTTTTGCGCTGAATACAAATTTGAAAACTATTTTGGTCTATTACAAATATTTCTCGAGAAATAACGGAAAAACCACTATCGCGGCGGATCGCGATTAGCGGCCATTACGCGATCATTAAATACAACTATTAATCGCAAAAACCGAATACACCTATATTCCCGCCGGAGTGACGGCCGGAAAGCCGTCACGGAGGCCAAGCGCTCGAATTTAACGTGAATTACGAATTTTTGTTGAGAAAATAGACAATTAGGATAAGTTAGGTTATGTTTGGTTATGTTGTAAAAAGTGCATTTTTCGAGTTGAAAAAATAATTTTACTACAAAACCAGTTATGTATGTGTTCAGCATAAAAAACACGAGAAATGTGAAAAAAATTCATTGAAAAATAACGATTTTTACAAAGGTTGGTTTTTCATTATCAGATAAGAAACTAGTTTTCGATTTTTCGGTAAAAAACGAGTTTTCCGCAGATGAAATCAAACTCATCAAGAGATGTAAACTCATTTTTCACCACTTTTTTAACATGAAATCGTATTTTCGGAGGTGGCAAGAAAGTGCATAATTACCTAATTTTTTAAATTATAAAAAAATTCTCAAAGATTTTTTATAGTTTAAGTTGATAGATTTGTCTGGTATTACAAATATATTCTTAGCTCATAATAATATGTACAATTAAAATACCTTCATTTTTTTAATTTTACATACACAATATGCAAAATTTTGAATTTGCATTTCTACCTTACAAAAAAATAGGGTTTAAAAATCGTGACAAATGCAATATCATACAAACCATGTTTTAAGTATCATACCATTCTAGAGCTAAACAAACAACAGTATTTATTTAACACTGTTCCGATTCATTTAAACTATGATCATGAAGCAGCATAACCTACCATAAATAAGTAAATAATAACTGTAAATTATTAACAAACAAAGAAACACAGACTGACAAAGACGGTCGTTTGTCAAGAAAAAGTCATAGGTAAGTGTCAGGTGCTCATTTTTTCTGATTCTGTTCACTGTCAGCACTCAGCAGTGTGTGTGTAAGCTGCCTTTTTTTGTGTAGTCAAAGTTGCCAAACGAATTTTGAATTATAATTACTGTCTTCTTTTGTCCCCTAAATGCCCTGTTTTGAGCTATCAGCAGAAGGAAAAAATAAGCATAGACAACTAACTATACTCCAATAACACAATTAAATATTTAACGAAATTTGTTATTATTTAGTTATAATTCAATTATTGTTTTAAAATTATATGTTGTTACTATTCAAAAATAAAATGTATTGAAAGTATGATATATTTTAATTCATTGATTGATTGCGTAGTTTTTTAATGTTCAACTTCATACCCTAATCCTAAGGTCATGTACACTGGAGAGTGATATTCGTAGAGGAAGTCTAGCTAGACCGCTCAAGTTAGACTGAGTGCACGTGCCCACACCGTAGAGTAATTTTCCCTAGTTACAAAACTTAAACTCAAAATTACTTTATTTTAACAATTTCAGAACAATTGCATAACAGTGTCACAGTCAACTACAAACTAAAAAGAATATTCGTACATATCAAATGCTACAGATTCACAGGTGGCAATAATTATGAGACTATTTACAATAATTAGTAAATAATAGTAACTAATATACTCTCTCACGCTGAATAGCATCGAATAATCAACAACTTTGTTACCATTCTGCTAAACAATCAATCAATCAAACTTTATTGCCATATAATACAATTAGTACATGGGCAGGCGTCAATTATTCTTTTTTTGGCAGTCAGTCAAAAAATATCAGGCAGTGCGTTATAGAGCATGTTTCCATTACTTTTAAAATGGCTTTCAAAGAAACTTGTTTTGTGGTGAGGAACAGCAATATTTTTCGGCCTCGGAGGTCATACTGGTCGGAAGAAATTACGGGCGTAAACAGTCTGGGATTTTTCTTAACAAACATTACAGAATGGAAAATGTAGATTGATGTGAAAGTTAAAATACGAGTGAAATCCATACTCGTTCTATGGATTTTGAAAATTGATTTGCAAGAGTATCTTAAAGACTATTTAAAAACTGCTCTAATCGATGTTTTTGAAGTTTAAATAAGAATTGTGTTTTGTTGTTTCATGACCCCATATGACAGAATCGGATAAATAATGCCATAGTAGGCTGTAAGGAGAGTGCTAACATCAACAAAAGTTGAGAGCCTCCGTAAAAGAAAAATGCCAGAACTAATACCTGCATACAGAGTCAACGTGGTACTCAAATTTCAGCTTATCATCTATATTAACCCCTAGAAACTTAAGTACCTCGCTTGGCACAACTTGATCACAGTCAATAAAAAAAGAAAGAGATTGTGATTTTTTCCTTTTACTTATCTGAAAATCCAAAATCTGTGTCTTGGTATTATTCAGATGTAACCTATTACTTTCGAACCATTGGAGAAGAGCACCATTCTTCGTATACCCTCACCTCTAGACCTGACCTATTTAACATTTTTACTGCAAGTGAAGTATCATCAGTGAATTGATAAATCTGGACGCTTAATGTGCTTTGAGGCAGGTCATTGACAAAAAGAAGGAAAAGGATCGGACCCAGCACCGAGCTCTGTGGGACACCCTTCTCAAGTAGTGAGGCCTTGGAATAAGACATCCGCTCATATCCATTAACGTCAACAAATGGGACCTGCACTGTCTGCACTCTATTTGTCAGGTTAGAAGCGACCCAAGACAGAGAAGTGCCTCTAATACTGAGACTACTCAACTTATGCAAGTGGATGCCATGATCTCTTGCAAGTGGAGCCGTAATATCAGAGGCTCTTGTGAGGTCAAAAAACACTCCAACGCCAATCCATCCATATCT
>JAQJVL010000072.1:2946442-3030235 GCA_035578905.1 Stictocephala bisonia | reverse complement strand
GGGAGCGCAGCGTTTGGATGCGCATGCGTCACCTGACGTTGCTGCTTGGGGCGCTGCGGTCGGCGTTGCCGCCAGGGGCGCTGCGGTCGGCGTTGCCGCCAGGGGCGCTGCGGTCGGTATTGCCGCCAGGGGCGCTGCGGTCGCTAGGTATTGCTGCTTGGGGCGCTGCGGTCGCTCTTTGTTATAGTGTATGTATGAAGTGATACATTTATTATATGTATATATAAAGACAGCCATATTGGATGGGGGAATTTTGAGAAGGGAATTTTCCCACGGGGTGTGAGTTGGCGCGGGCGGGAAAAGACGCCATATTGGATCCGGTCACCATATTGGAGAAAAAAAATTCATTTTATATAGTGTAACAGTGTATTTTATATAGTATAACGTGGAAATTTGAGGGAAATTTGAGGGTAATTTGAGGGGAAATGTGGGTAATGTGGGGGGGGAAAGAGGGTAATGTGAGGGAAATGTAGGTAATGTGAGGGAAATGTGTGGGAAATGTGGGAAATGTGTGGGAAATGTGAGGGAAATGAGGGAAATTTTGTGGGGGAGGGGGTGGGGGGTTGGCAACACTGCGCCGCCATCTTGGATCCGGTCACGTGACCGCCGCCATCTTGGAAAACCGAAAAAAAAGTGAGTCTCGCTTCATTATATTTTATCTACTGTAACTGCTATAAAACACCACTCATGGCAGTAAACGTACATTTGGGTCACTTTAGTAGAACGTTCATTCTGTTAGACTTTAATTGGTCTTAAGTTGGCATTGCTGTAAACATTTCTACGGCCGGACAACATACGTTAAGTATAACTGCTATAAAACACCACTCATGGCAGTAAACGGACATTTGGGTCACTTTAGTAGAACGTTCATTCTGTTAGACTTTAATTGGTCTTAAGTTGGCATTGCTGTAAACATTTCTACGGCCGGACAACATACGTTAAGTGTAACTGCTATAAAACACCACTCATGGCAGTAAATGGACATTTGGGCCTCTTTAATGGTACATTCATGCTGTTAGACTTTAATGGGTCTTAAGTTGGCATTGCTGTAAACATTTCTACGGCCGGACAACATACGTTAAGTGTAACTGCTATAAAACACCACTCATGGCAGTAAACGGACATTTGGGTCACTTTAGTAGAACGTTCATTCTGTTAGACTTTAATTGGTATTAAGTTGGCATTGCTGTAAACATTTCTACGGCCGGACAACATACGTTAAGTGTAACTGCTATAAAACACCACTCATGGCAGTAAACGGACATTTGGGCCACTTTACTAGTACGTTCATTCTGTTAGACTTTAATTGGTCTTAAGTTGGCATTGCTGTAAACATTTCTATGGCCGGACAACATACGTTAAGTGTAACTGCTATAAAACACCACTCATGGCAGTAAACGGACATTTGGGCCACTTTACTAGTACGTTCATTCTGTTAGACTTTAATTGGTCTTAAGTTGGCATTGCTGTAAACATTTCTACGGCCGGACAACATACGTTAAGTGTAACTGCTATAAAACACCACTCATGGCAGTAAACGGACATTTGGGCCACTTTACTAGTACGTTCATTCTGTTAGACTTTAATTGGTCTTAAGTTGGCATTGCTGTAAACATTTCTACGGCCGGACAACATACGTTAAGTGTAACTGCTATAAAACACCACTCATGGCAGTAAACGGATATTTGGGCCACTTTACTAGTACGTTCATTCTGTTAGACTTTAATTGGTCTTAAGTTGGCATTGCTGTAAACATTTCTATGGCCAGACAACATACGTTAAGTGTAACTGCTATAAACACTCATGGCATTAAACGGACATTTGGGCCAATTTACTAGTACGTTCATTCTGTTAGACTTTAATTGGTCTTAAGTTGAACAATTCGTTTCTGCTGTCCTCAGTCCCACACCAACCGCCCCAGAGGAAGCCGCAACCTCGCCAGTAGGCCCCGCCCATGAAGATGTCAGCAGTCACGAGATCTGTGAGACTCCTCAAGCAACACAGATCTCGGGAAACTAGCTGATCGGGGGGGGCACCCACAGAGTCAAAATTGCACATCTAAACATGCGTTCGATCAACACCGGATTCTCTGAGATGTGCGCACTTGTGAAAGGTTTTGACTTTGAAATTTTCGGTGTCACAGAGTCCTGGCTGCATCCAGATACTCCATCGGACTGTTACACAATACCAGGATACACCATGGTGCGTTACGACCGACTACGTAATGCGCAAACAGGTGACTCAGGTGGTGGAGTTGCCATGTACATCAAGGAGGACCTTGTGTATGAGCATTTCTTATTAGAAGAAACCCTAGATCCTGGTATTGAGCACGTGTGTATTGTCCTGAAGATCAAGGGGCAAAGGATTGGTGTTTGCGTGGTGTACCGGCCGCCCCTTCTCAGATACAGCTGCCTTTCACCTTTGCTTCACTTTCTGTTCGTGGGACTTGCTATCGAAGTCAATTCAGTCGTTTGCCTGGGAGATACAAACGTTGATTTGTTATCGAAGACATCGAATGAAGCAAAATATTTACGCCGACTCTTGAAAGAAAACAATGCAATTCAGTTGATAAACGAACCAACAAGAGTGACAAGAAGTATGGCCACATTGATAGATCATATTTTTGTGAACAGGTCGGCCGAAGTCGAGAGGAACGGCGTTATTGATGCATCGAATATTACAGACCATAGAGGTATCAATATAACAGACCACAAACTAGTGTATTGTGTGTTAAAATGGAAGAAAGAAAAACCAATAGAAAAGCTGATCACTTATAGAGATTTTTCGCAATTTAACCGTCAACTCGCTATCAATGAAATAGCAGAAATAGATTGGGAGAGAGTTTGTGAACTAAAAAATGTTGATGAAATTGAGCAAAAAATCAATGAAAATATAAGACAGGTTTATGATAAATATGCCCCTATTGTAACTAAGAAAGTATCAAAAAAGAAAGCCCCTTGGAAAACCTTTGAAATAGAAGCCTTAAGTAAAGAAAAGAGGAAATTAAGGAATATATTCTGGAAATACAGATATGCTGCTGATTGGGAGGATTACAAAATAGTAAGAAATAGATTGAACCAAATGGTATGGAATGCAAAACGAGAGTTCTTTGCTGAGAAATTGACATCAAAGAAGAATCCAAAAGAGTTTTGGGGGTGCATCAAGCAGAGTGAAGTCAGCCCAAAAAGTGGAAATTTATCAATTCCATTTGAAGTGAATGATGTTAACAAATTCTTTGCTGAGATGGGGTCTGATATTCCAGTTAACAATGATACTATGGAATTTTTCTGGAGAAATAAAAGAGATGAGCTGATGAATTGCCAGGCTTTCACTCCAGTCACTGAAAATGATGTAAAAACTGTTATGAACGAGATTAAGTCAAGAGCAGTAGGAAGTGATGGCATCTCCATACAAATGATCAAAGCTGTCAGTCCATTTGCAATAGGTGCAATTACACATTTGGTAAATGAGTCCTTGGAGAGTGGTGTGTTCCCAAAGGCATGGAAATTAAGTATAGTTCGACCCCTACCCAAAGTGCCGACACCAGCCACAGTTGAACAATTGAGACCCATATCCATCCTTACAGCAATGTCGAAAATATTGGAGAAGCTAGTCATTCGCCAAATGATGGGATTTGTGAACAGGGCAAGAATACTTCCCAACTTACAGTCTGGGTTTAGAAAAAACCACAGTACCTGTACAGCCCTTATGAACTTGATGAGTGAAATGATTGATGCCAAAGACAATGGCAAAATTGGATCCCTTGTTCTACTTGATTATTCTAAGGCATTTGACTCAATGCATCATGACATGCTCTTGGCGAAAATGCATTACTTTGGATTTCACGACAGGATGGTTGAATGGGTCAGATCCTATCTGAATTGCAGGTTTCAGGTTACCAGAGTGGAGAGTGAATCTTCCGAGAAGATTGCAATGAATAGAGGAGTTCCTCAAGGCAGCTGTTTGGGGCCAATTCTGTACAACTTGTACACGGCCGACTTTCCTGATTGCCTGCAGAACTGCACAGCTCATCTGTACGCAGATGACTCTCAACTGCTCATCACATATGAGCCCCTCCTCATGGTATCAGCCATAGAGAAACTGAATGCTGACCTTGACAGTGTTGTCAAGTGGTCAGTTGCCAATGGCTTAAAGCTCAATGTGAACAAGTGCAATGTTCTGCACACAGCTCCACAACATGTAGTACAGGCCCACAGAGAGAGTGGCGTGGAAGTGGTACTAGGCAGCCAGAGCTTGTCTGTTTGTGACAAGGTCAAGACACTCGGTCTGGTCTTGGACAGTGGTCTTACCTTCTCGGACCACGTCAATCATTCCATCCAGCGTGCCGTAGGCAGACTGAGGGCTCTGTACAGATTCAAGAACATGTTGCCGGAGTATGCAAAACTTCAACTCATGCAGTCGTTGATCTTGTCAGCGTTCTACTATTGCTATCCTGTTTATGGCAATAGCATCTCTAAGGGTGACACTGAAAGAATTCAAAAGTTGCAGAACGCCGCAGTTCGATACATTTTCGATCTGAGAAAATTCGATCATGTGTCAGCCCACCGAGATGCTCTAAACATGCTGCCGATGGAAGCAATGCGTGAATTGCTGACTGGCTGCATGAACCACAAGGTTCTGACCATCAAAGAACCTCAATACTTAAGCGACAGGCTCATACTTCGAGAGGAGGTCTCTCAACGAGCAAGCCGCCACGGTGAGATGCTCCACTTCCCAAGGGTGGAGCGAGAATTGGGGAGGGGAAGTTTCTCATACTTCGGGCCGACGTTGTACAATGGCCTCCCTGGTACCCTAAAAGTAAACTTGTGTGACCTTGTTTTAAGTCAAAGTTGAGATGTTATTTGAAGAATAGGTTTAATTAATATTAGTGTTGTATGTAGTTATGTATTTATTCTCAAATTAGTGTTTTTTTTTGTATTGTGTTGGTTATTTATTGTATATTATTGTTAGATCTTAAGACCAACATTGTATATTATTGTATGACTTGAGTTGATTTGAAAAACAGTTTTAACTGAAATACGCTCCAAAATAAAGGCATTTTTATTTATTTATTATTATTTATTTAAGTTGGCATTGCTGTAAACATTTCTACGGCCGGACAACATACGTTAAGTGTAACTTCTATAAACACTCATGGCATTAAACGGACATTTGGGCCACTTTACTAGTACGTTCATTCTGTTAGACTTTAATTGGTCTTAAGTTGGCATTGCTGTAAACATTTCTACGGCCGGACAACATACGTTAAGTGTAACTGCTATAAAACACCACTCATGGCAGTAAACGGACATTTGGGCCACTTTACTAGTACGTTCATTCTGTTAGACTTTAATTGGTCTTAAGTTGGCATTGCTGTAAACATTTCTACGGCCGGACAACATACGTTAAGTGTAACTGCTATAAAACACCACTCATGGCAGTAAACGGACATTTGGGCCACTTTACTAGTACGTTCATTCTGTTAGACTTTAATTGGTCTTAAGTTGGCATTGCTGTAAACATTTCTACGGCCGGACAACATACGTTAAGTGTAACTGCTATAAAACACCACTCATGGCAGTAAACGGACATTTGGGCCACTTTACTTGTACGTTCATTCTGTTAGACTTTAATTGGTCTTAAGTTGGCATTGCTGTAAACATTTCTACGGCCGGACAACATACGTTAAGTGTAACTGCTATAAAACACCACTCATGGCAGTAAACGGACATTTGGGCCACTTTACTAGTACGTTCATTCTGTTAGACTTTAATTGGTCTTAAGTTGGCATTGCTGTAAACATTTCTACGGCCAGACAACATACGTTAAGTGTAACTGCTATAAAACACCACTCATGGCAGTAAACGGACATTTGGGCCACTTTACTAGTACGTTCATTCTGTTAGACTTTAATTGGTCTTAAGTTGGCATTGCTGTAAACATTTCTACGGCCGGACAACATACGTTAAGTGTAACTTTTATAAAACACCACTCATGGCAGTAAACGTACACTTAGGTCACTTTAATAGAACGTTCATTCTGTTAGACTTTAATTGGTCTTAAGTTGGCATTGCTGTAAACATTTCTACGGCCGGACAACATACGTTAAGTGTAACTGCTATAAAACACCACTCATGGCAGTAAACGGACATTTGGGTCACTTTAGTAGAACGTTCATTCTGTTAGACTTTAATTGGTCTTAAGTTGGCATTGCTGTAAACATTTCTACGGCCGGACAACATACGTTAAGTGTAACTGCTATAAAACACCACTCACGGCAGTAAATGGACATTTGGGCCTCTTTAATGGTACATTCATGCTGTTAGACTTTAATGGGTCTTAAGTTGGCATTGCTGTAAACATTTCTACGGCCGGACAACATACGTTAAGTGTAACTGCTATAAAACACCACTCATGGCAGTAAACGGACAATTGGGTCACTTTAGTAGCACGTTCATTCTGTTAGACTTTAATTGGTCTTAAGTTGGCATTGCTGTAAACATTTCTACGGCCGGACAACGTACGTTAGGTGTAACTGCTATAAAACACCACTCATGGCAGTAAACGGACATTTAGGTCACTTTAGTAGAACGTTCATTCTGTTAGACTTTAATTGGTCTTAAGTTGGCATTGCTGTAAACATTTCTACGGCCGGACAACGTACGTTAAGTGTAACTGCTATAAAACACCACTCATGGCAGTAAACGGACATTTGGGTCACTTTAGTTGAACGTTCATTCTGTTAGACTAATGGGTCTTAAGTTGGCATTACTGTAAAAATGTCTATGGCCGGACAACATACGTTAAGTGTAACTGCTATAAAACACCACTCATGGCAGTAAACGGACATTTGGGCCACTTTACTAGTACGTTCATTCTGTTAGACTTTAATTGGTCTTAAGTTGGCATTGCTGTAAACATTTCTATGGCCGGACAACATACGTTAAGTGTAACTGCTATAAAACACCACTCATGGCAGTAAACGGACATTTGGGCCACTTTACTAGTACGTTCATTCTGTTAGACTTTAATTGGTCTTAAGTTGGCATTGCTGTAAACATTTCTACGGCCGGACAACATACGTTAAGTGTAACTGCTATAAAACACCACTCATGGCAGTAAACGGACATTTGGGCCACTTTACTAGTACGTTCATTCTGTTAGACTTTAATTGGTCTTAAGTTGGCATTGCTGTAAACATTTCTACGGCCAGGACAACATACGTTAAGTGTAACTGCTATAAAACACCACTCATGGCAGTAAACGGACATTTGGGCCACTTTACTAGTACGTTCATTCTGTTAGACTTTAATTGGTCTTAAGTTGGCATTGCTGTAAACATTTCTACGGCCGGACAACATACGTTAAGTGTAACTGCTATAAAACACCACTCATGGCAGTAAACGGACATTTGGGCCACTTTACTAGTACGTTCATTCTGTTAGACTTTAATTGGTCTTAAGTTGGCATTGCTGTAAACATTTCTACGGCCGGACAACATACGTTAAGTGTAACTGCTATAAAACACCACTCATGGCAGTAAACGGACATTTGGGCCACTTTACTAGTACGTTCATTCTGTTAGACTTTAATTGGTCTTAAGTTGGCATTGCTGTAAACATTTCTACGGCCAGACAACATACGTTAAGTGTAACTGCTATAAAACACCACTCATGGCAGTAAACGGACATTTGGGCCACTTTACTAGTACGTTCATTCTGTTAGACTTTAATTGGTCTTAAGTTGGCATTGCTGTAAACATTTCTACGGCCGGACAACATACGTTAAGTGTAACTGCTATAAAACACCACTCATGGCAGTAAATGGACATTTGGGCCACTTTAATGGTACATTCATGCTGTTAGACTTTAATGGGTCTTAAGTTGGCATTGCTGTAAACATTTCTACGGCCGGACAACATACGTTAAGTGTAACTGCTATAAAACACCACTCATGGCAGTAAACAGACATTTGGGCCACTTTAGTAGAACGTTCATTCTGTTAGACTAATGGGTCTTAAGTTGGCATTACTCTAAAAATGTCTATAACCTGACAACATACGTTAAGCGTAACTGCTATAAAACACCACTCATGGCCGTAAACGGACATTTAGGCCACTTTACTAGTACGATCATTCTGTTAGACTAATGGGTCTTAAGTTGGCATTACTGTAAAAATGTCTACGGCCGGACAACATACGTTAAGTGTAACTGCTATAAAACACCACTCATGGCAGTAAACGGACATTTGGGCCACTTTACTAGTACGTTCATTCTGTTAGACTTTAATTGGTCTTAAGTTGGCATTGCTGTAAACATTTCTACGGCCGGACAACATACGTTAAGTGTAACTGCTATAAACACTCATGGCAGTAAACGGACATTTGGGCCACTTTACTAGTACGTTCATTCTGTTAGACTTTAATTGGTCGTAAGTTAGAGTAGTTGTAAACTTTGGCCTTTACAGTTCCATTAGTATATAATAATTCCTGTACGGATGTAAAAGGAACTCTTGTACTGTTAGCTTAATTTTAATTTGTATTATACTTTCATCTGATACGTCATAATACAGTGCATGTGTTGTCATTCTTTCTGAAATATAACTAAAATGAACAGTTTATAAACTCTACTATTTTTATATTTTTTTTATTTTGCGTTTTATTCTCAACTTCTTGTATTTTTGATACGACAATTTAAAATTCAGACTCTTTATTCGGGTAAATTGACATATGTACATGCATTAGCTAAGTCGTAAATCTTAATACAATTAGTGATCATTTCAATAAAAAAAACTTAAGATAAACTAATCTAGAACCTTTAATAAATTTAATTAGCAGCTTGATTTTTGGATAGTAACTTATAAATATAATTTTTTAGAACCGTTACGCACATTAAAAACAAATAAATAAATTTTTAACATTTCTTGGTTAGTAATTATCTTTAAGTACTCAACTTGAATTATCCCATGTTTCTTGGCATTTTGTTTCATAAATTTTGTATTGTTATATTTCTCAAATTTATACAAAAATTGGATATTTATATGAACTTTCAGGACATTTACATAATACTTTTAATATTAAAAGCTCCTATTACAGTTAACTATGTCGGATTTAAACATTATCCTTTCGATAAATTTTAAAAGAAAAATTTGTTTTAACGTTGTCATTGGTAACATGTTCTTATGTATTAAGTACATTACAAAACTGTAATACAGTTATTATATACTTCAAATAGATATTGGCTTTATTTTAATTTAAGGTAATTCTAAACAAACTCCAAAGTATAGAATCTCCATTGTCACTGTACAATATGTTCAACTTGACAACTTATATAAGTCGAAATTAAGACCAAATATTATATCTAATTCCTACTTGATAACTTATTTTTATTTCAATCATAATGATGTTATTTTAAATGTTTAAATCATAAATAAATCCAAAATAATTAAAGGCTGTTTTAAGTTACAGACAGGTATTAAAATATGTTATTTTTTCGTACACATTATTAGAGATAAAAGCTCATTACAAAACCACACATCACCAGGTCAATAACATATTGTCATGTTATCTACTTTATTTTTCTCTTCCATTGATATTTATCAGTAAATTGGGCCTGTTGTTTGTAAAATCCAGTTAGAAGAAGTTTAACTCCTTTCATCCCCAATTAAGTCCTAAATTCAGACTTCACGGCAGTTTTAGTGTTATGTGGTTGGGTTAATGTGATACTTTGTTTCCTTTTCACAATGTCCAGTGTTGTTTAAGTAACATGCGAGAGATTACCACTGTAGACTTGGTAGGCCGAAAGATAAAGTTAAAATGATTATTTGTTTGTTTATTATTATTTGTAAAAATATACACGCCGTTTCATGGAGTTTTGTGAAAAATTATTTTTTCTCTATAAAATTTGGTAATTATAAGCAATATTTCAATAAAATAGTAAATATTTTTAATTTTTAACATCTGAAGTCGATATAGGACAAAAGCAATTAACAAATATTTCTAGTTACAGATATCTTGGCAATCCTAATAAAGTGGATGGTTTTATACGACAAATTTAACATGTATTGAGCTTCGTATAATAACTAATCTTTGTTCGTTAGCAACACACTTTAGACATTAGTAAAGATTAACAAAAGAATTAATTTATTTAATTAAGATTGTTTGGTAAAATGTTACCTAAACTATGAGTTCAGATTCCATCAATCTTATTCAAAATTAGAGAAACCCCAACTAGATTTAATCGATTAAAGAATGATAAGATAATGTAGAGTCATTAATTGCAATAAAGATTACTTTATCATACTAGTGAATGTATCCTATTTACATATATAATTAATTGACTTATTGTGATTCTATTTGTGTACATATTATACATTACTTAATACAAAATGTATTCTTTTATTTTTATTTTCAGTTAATATTTAATAGTCACTTTACGTTATAAACTATTTATAGAACTCAACTTGTATTAGATCTTATCTCACTCTGACAGAAAACTGCAACTCAGCCGAGTGTAAAAAACTCAAAGGACAGGTTTGTTGTCTTGTGAAAGTTTGATTTTGTAGAAAGGGACAAAACATATGTTATGTTTGGTTTTGCCACTTACAAATTTCACACTGTTTCTTTGAAGTTTCTGAACTGACATTTAACAAATTATACAAATAAGTGTATGTTATTACTCACTCTACTATAAATTAAATTTTCAGTTAGTTTTTAGTGTTTATTGTGATATTTTTTAGGACTTGGAGAGATCTGCCTTGTTTGACTGTGAACTTGTATACTGTTCTGGAATCGTAAGGATAGCTCTCATAGCGTAAAGAGAAACAAAATCGTTGTTGTCCCCAACTTAACTCATGTGCTGAAGAAGTCGACAACTTACCGCTAAATAAGAAATTTGATTTAAAACTGTTTGTTGAAAATTAATTTAACTTATGTCTAGACCATCTCTGACATATAATATAAGTGACTTTTTAAGTAGATATAAATATACGTTATTAAATGTGAATTTATATAATATATTCCTATTTATTCAAAGAAAGTTAATGTCTCTCAAAGTTTAATGGAAAGACTTAACCCTTCAGATGTCACTTGTTCTGTTACTGGGAACACTGACTTTAAGAATGTTCTTCGTCGTCTCTAGTTTAATTCCTGTCTCGAAAATATATTTCTTTCTAGTGTTATTAGAATGGTTCAAAGGAAGTAGACGTGACATCTGACAGAAATAGCAAGACTGCCTCCTTGCAACATAAATAGCAAGACTGCCTCCTTGCAACATAAATAGCAAGACTGCCTCCTTGCAACATAAATAGCAAGACTGCCTCCTTGCAACATAAATAGCAAGACTGCCTCCTTGCAACATAAATAGCAAGACTGCCTCCTTGCAACATAAATAGCAAGACTGCATCCTTGCAACATAAATAGCAAGACTGCCTCCTTGCAACATAAATAGCAAGACTGCATCCTTGCAACATAAATAGCAAGACTGCCTCCTTGCAACATAAATAGCAGGACTGCCTCCTTGCAACATCTTTAGTTACGTATATTAAACTATGTTCCTACACTTTAGTCAACATTTCTTAACTATACTGTCCAATAAAATCAACAAAATCGTTAACTTTGAAAATGTTTCTCTGACAGCTTTCTACATTACCTTCCCCTCCTTTATTTGGCTTTTTTATGAAACAAAAATTAAATTATAATCAGCCCTGTGGGCATCGATGTCAAACCCACCCCCAAACAATTTCAGGAAAGAGAAAAACTACAACATCTAATAAATTGATTGAGCTAAACCGAGCTGACGCCACACTATGTTTTATATATTTTAAATTAAATGCAATAAAAGTATTATACTAAAGTTGTAAATATAAAACTGTTGATATTCAATATCTAGGGAAGGTACCGTATATTGCTAATAATTAATAAATCATAATTATTGATATTCGTCTTCCAATCAAAGCTAATATCATACAACACTACTCAGAGCCATAAAAGGGTAGATTGGATACTTAATTGTGTGCTTATTGTTAGTAGACTTTCTAGTTCATAAGTTAGCATTTTAGTGAACATTACTATTTATAAAATACACACAACGCGTAATGGATCGTAGGGAAACTCCACACAGAGCTGTAAAACCTTTGTTGGGCCACTTAAGTGGCGTGGTTCAAAGCTATTGAATGTAATGGGTTCGTAAGTAGGGATTTTTGGAAATATAACTACCATAAAACGCCATGAAGTTCGTGTAATTGTAAAATCCAACTCAAGAAAATAATAGGTCCATCTAAATTCTTGTGGTTTAACTATATTGTTCTTTACTTATTCGTGGCTGGTATTGTGTTAGATATTGATATACGAAGTTACGTGAAACTGTTGTAAAATACCAGTCAGGACAGTGAAACGCTGTTTACCCACTTTACCTGTAGGTTTACTGATGTTAGAGTTTACTGCACTGAGTCCCCCACTGTCACAACCTAATATGTTCAATTTGACAACCAATACATTTCAAAATTAAAACCAAATATTTAATATATTTAGGTTTAGTGAGGTTATTTTAAACTGCAATCATAATCATGTTATTTTTAACTTTCAAATCATAAATTGGTCCAAACAAACCGAGATTGCTTTATGTTACAATATTAAACATATGATATATTTTACATACAACTTATGTCGAATAAAACTCAAATTACCAAATTTATTGTCATACACTATAATTTCTTTTCCCCTCTCTTTGTTATTTATCATTGCACCAGATATATTGCCTGTAAAACCTTTTTAGGAGGAGTTTATCTTGATTACATATCCACAAGTCCTAAATTCATAATTCACGGCAGTTTTAGTGTAATGTGATCGGGTTAATGTGATAATATGTTTTCTTTTTACGATGTCTAGTACTGTTTGAGTAACATGTGAGAGCTATTATCATTAAGGCCGAACACATCATTAAATTTAAATCATTGATCCATAGTACTATATGTGTGCATTGACACAGTGATTAGGGAAAGTTTAAATAATTTTACATTCACACCCATTCTCCTCGTAAAATAATTAAATTTTTTATATATTCTTAAATATTTAGCAGCAATAGGACAAAGTCTCGTAAAAATATTTCTTTTTTACCATTACTTACATATACAGCAAAAATATGACAGTGGCAGATACAACATTTTCTATTTACAAATATCTTTACCATCATAATAATTTTGTTATTATTTTTTAACTTGTTTAGCAGCAATAGAACAAAAAGAAATAAAATATTTATATTTACAAATACCTTGACTATCCTAATACATATATATTTTGTTTTGTAAAATCTTTAGCACCAAATAGGACAGTGGCGAATAAAGATTTGTTTACACATGTCTTTACCAATTTAATCAAGCTGATAGTTTTATCTGAATACCTCAACATGGGATTGAGCATTTATCTAATTAAAATTTGGAATTAATTTACCTTGTTAAGATTGTTTTATAGGGTTTAACCACAACCAAGACTTATTTAGATTTCATCGATCTTTTTCATAATGTCAGCAACCCCACTAAAATAAAACTTACCATCATTATTTATAATTTCAATGATATAAAATGAATTTATAATGTGGTGCCAGTTAAACAATTATTGAATTTATCTTTTATCAGATGTAATTAACTTATTTATTGACATACTATTTATGGATGCAATACTTAATGTACTGCATCATCCCTACAGCCAAGCCCACCATGACGTCATAATCATCCCTAGTTAGCCCACTTCAGCAATGGAATGAATAATGGGGTAGTTCCTTCCATTATACATATGTAAACAATGTTTCATTGGATGTTAATCTTTAAGCAATATAAACCTTTTTATTATATTTATTAAAATAAACCCTGGATTATTTTATATAAGTTGTATTTACTATATTATATTATTTGTTTAGGGTGAGACAAAACGTTATAAACAGGTTATCTGTACAAATGCCGTTTAGTAGCTATAACATTAAATAATGTTAAACTGAATACAAAACAGTAACGGTTCTGTGAAATGTTAAGGTTCCTCACAACACAGTAACCCACAAATCCCTGCACTGTTGATATCCATTAACAAGCTCCAAAACCCCTCAGTGCCTGATTTAAAAGAGCTTATAACCCCCTCCCCCCATCACAGGGAGATGCCGTGATGTACATATTCGTTAAAGAGTAACAAATACCCCCTTTGTGTCAGCGTATTTTTACACATTCGATTATGGAATATAAAACCACGAAAACACAGGAGGCTTTAAAAGTATACTAAAGAATGAACACTGCTTACAGCATATCAACTTTTATATAGTTAACTGTTCATTGTAATTTTTTTAGCAAGTAATTTAGGCTTCATGAAAGCTAACTATGTGACAAATATATATTTAGGTATAAAATAATGTTTAAACTGTAAAAACTAATTAAATGGTAATAAAATAGACTCAATAATACATCACAATCTCTGTTAGTCATAACAGCTTATTGAAATTACTATGTATAACTTGCTATCTAGTTCAAACAGTATGATAGTTCTTTACTCTATCTTTATAATGTAGAAAAATGTATACAATTATAAATTTTTCTATATTTATATTTAATACAATGTTGGCTATTAGGTCTATCAAATCCAATACCTATGTTTTGATAAAGGTATGAACTCGATAGAAGTTGAGGAGTGAATGGGATAAAAAGGTCTGTTTCTGGCCCAACAGTGATAAACAACCAAAACAATTAACCGAGTAATACAAGGAACATTCTTTCAACAAAGGAATTCGGGCTTCAACATTTCTGACGACGGGGAAATTGATCTGCTAACTGTAATTAGTTACTATTACGGTAATTTGGGGTATTTTATACAAAAACATGTCATCTCATAATTTTCTTTTGGTATTTCATCTAACTACGTTTTTTATGTAGATTTATCTATTTACAATTATTATTTTGAAAATTTCACACCAAGCACATAATATGTAATTTAAAACCATTAACAACGAACATAAGTCATTCCCAGATCTAAAACAGTGTTATATTGCACAATCAAATATAGTTTAAATACTGAGCAACAGAAAAACAATATCTAACAAAATTAATTATATATAACTAAATAAAGAATTAAAACGTTTTATGGAAAATCTGTAATTATCTCTATTACAAAAATGTTCACAATCCTTTTAATTACGATTAAATAAGTATGATTTAGTTAGTACTGAATAAATATTAGAATTTCAAGGTTAAATGAGTTTGCATAAAATAAGATAAACGTTGTTAAAGTCTATGTATATAACAGTATAAAGTTATGTAGAATTACAAACAATTCAATTTTATTAAATTATTAATTAAGTTAATTAACAATTATTTTAGTTTGGGATATCAAACAGCGTTCACATAAAATCAACTAAAAATAACAAGAAGAACAAATAGTCTGAGTAACAGGATGGAATTACGGTTTGTATTTTTTTCAATATAATTTATTTTTATTTATTTATTTTATTTTATTGTTTTTTATTTTAAGAAAAATTTTCTGTCAACAAATAGTTCTTTTATAATTTTTTTCAATACGATAAAATCAAATTTTATTTTATGTATATTATTTTTGTAGGGTATATTGGAATTATTAATTGATAGTTCTGTTATCACTCATTTAACTAACGATTATGTAAAGTTATAATGAGTTATAATCCCTGAATAATCTAGGTTTCACTAGAATTCATTTACATTCTTTACAAAATTAAACAGATATATGATCAATACGTACAAAAATATCATAGATAATGCTCAGATAGAGAAATAGACATTATGGTAGCTAATCAATTAAAATAACGTTGCAGAATTATGACCTGTTGTACAATCTATTACCATGATCAAATTCTATTCATATACTTAGGCTAATACAAATTAAATACTAATTCATACATATTTACTCAATCATATTGTAGGAAGAGTAAGTGACAAAACTATTATTTAGTAAATGATAAATAATACTTATAATAATATTATTATAAGTATTATAATAATAATACTTATAAAAATAATACTTATAAATAAGACTTTACTTCTATTAACCAATACACATGGACAAATGCTCAAGGACATCCAGAAGTGAATATCAGTCATGTAAAATCCGTATTAAACTGGTTTAAGGAATAACCTATAACATTTCAGCTTACATTATTATTTGGGTAACTGAATATACAATGACATAAAGAGTTATAGTATAAAAGTTCTTACTTTTTTCGAAGAAAGTAAAAGCTTTTAAAAGTTTAATGGAAAAACTTAAGCGTTCAGATGTCACTTTTTGTGCTATTGTAAACATTTTCTTTCAGAATGTCCTTCATCCTGTCTTGTTTCATTACTTTCTTGAAAGTATTTCCTTTCTAGTGTTATTGGAATTGTTCATACGAAATAGTTCTGACAGCTGACAGAAATAAAAGGATTACCTCCTTATAATATCCTGGGTTATGTAACTGAACTGTCTAACGATTTCATTTAATATTAAATTATTTTACAATAAAAAAAGAAACAGGGATGGTTAAATTTAAAAACTTTTAAAAAAATGTAAATAATTTATGTTCAACCTTAAGTGTAGGTATTTTCATGTAATTATTATGATTTAATAAGATAATTAAGTTTCATGAATAATTGGTTAAATAATTTAATACATCATACATTATTGGTCGGTAGCTTAGTTGGTTCAATCCCAGCTTCATGTGCTAAAGGTTCTCAGTTCGATCCCGATCAGAGTCAATACATTTTGAGAAGGATCAGCTGATAATCACCGGCTGTTCATTTGTCATTGGGCTATTAATTAACGACACTTTCTAAGGAATAGTTGGCCTTAGTTTGTAACAATGACTACATTCGCTCATCTACACTCATCACACTCATTAGAAATCCATATTCGCCCATATCTTGACGATCGGCGTCTTATGAATAAAAATAAAAAAAATAAAAATTATGATTGTATGATTATTGTAGGGCTATACATTGTAATTGACCATATAAAATGTTAGTTTGTTGCAGAATAACTACTCTTCAGACGTGCTTTTTATTTATTGTTTTAATTATTATTATTATTAAAACAAATTCAACATTTTTAATGGTTTTCACCCGTCATCAACCCGGTTAATCAATACTTAATTATGTATGTGCATATAATCGTCTATAGGAAATGTATTAATATTTATTGAACACAATCCTAAGCTGTCCATTTTATAGGGAAAGAGTTTTATTAAATAAATTATGATATACTTCGTACTTTTATTACTACTGCTTATAAAGAAAATAATAAAAAAATACTGTTTCAAGTATTTTTAATGTAAAAATATTAGCTTTAATAGATAACAATAATCGTTACTGTTTTGTCCGAAACTAAACTACAACCGTGAAAGGTTTAACAAAAGGTGAAAGGTGCCGTGTTTAACTAAAGACAACGAGGATAAAATTGTGATTGACAAACATTTAGCCTTACAGTGACAAGTAGCACTATTCAAGACACAGAAGATGAACTCTGCCAAGTTTGTCAGGAACTTTATATTTATATTGAAAGGCCTGTACGTGTATGGGTAGGCGAGTGGGTTAATGCCACTGTACGTATATGGGTGGGCGGGTGAGTCAATGTCACTAAACGTGTATGGGTGGGTGGGTGGGTTAATGCCACTGTACGTGTATGGGTGGGCGGGTGAATTAATGCCACTGTACGTATATAGGCGGGCGGGTGAGTCAATGTCACTAAACGTGTATGGGCGGGCGGGTGGGTCAATGCCACTGTACGTATATGGGCGGGCTGGTGAGTCAATGTTACTAAACGTGTATGGGCGGGCGGGTGGGTCAATGCCATTGTACGTATATTGGCAGGCGGGCGAGTCAATTTCATTAAACGTGCATGGGCGGGCGGGTGGGTCAATGCCATTGTACGTATATGGGCAGGCGGGCGAGTCAATGTCACTAAACGTGTATGGGTGGGCGGGTGGGTTAAGGCCACTGTACGTACATGGGTGGGCGGGTGGGTTAATGCCACTGTACGTATATGGGTGGGCGGGTGAGTCAATGTCACTAAACGTGTATGGGTGGGTGGGTGGGTTAATGCCATTGTACGTATATGGGAGGGCGGGCGAGTCAATGTCACTAAACGTGTATGGGCGGGCGGGTGGGTCAATGCCATTGTACGTGTATTGGCAGGCGGGCGAGTCAATGTCACTAAACGTGTATGGGCGGGCGGGTGGGTCAATGCCATTGTACGTGTATGGGCAGGCGGGCGAGTCAATGTCACTAAACGTGTATGGGCGGGCGGGTGGGTCAATGCCACTGTATAGTAACGAATAATCAGGATCGTTGTCTGCATGCTCAGTACCATCACCTCCTCCACCGAATTATATACGTACTGTACGTGTATGGGTGGTCGGTTGCATCAGTAGGTGATCGGAGAGAGAGAGGCCGAAAAAAATAGTTTGTGATTTGTTTCAGTAGTTTAAGAAAGTTTTTAAGAATTGTATTTCATTTATTAATGAGGTATACATAATAAGAATACATTTGATTTAGTATTCATGGTTAAAAATTTTGAAATATTATTATCATTATACATCATGTAATAAACTTGTCAAGGGCAACTAGTAATAGTACAAACACAATTGCTAAATTCTGCTTCAATATCTTCCATATTCACCAAAGCATTACTGTTCAGTGTAGCGAATTTCAAAGTACTGAAAGTGGTTTTGTTACACCATGTCTCATCCTCAACACAACATTCTCGGTACGTACACAAGAGCAAGCTCTTATGTATAACGTATCATAATTCAGTAGCAGGGGTCCTCTTTGAACTATGTTTCATTCCCAACACAACACTCTCGGTGCATTTACAAGGCCCTGCTTTTGTAAATAGCTTAACAAAACTCTGAGAAACTAATCCTTACGTACATAAACACATTGTACCATAATTTGTCCCCTCAAAACATTCTCAGTGCATTCAGACGTGTACGCTGTTGTATTCAGCGTTATAGCGGGTTCGGCAGAAAACCCTCCCCTATTAAAGAAACTAGTGAAAACAAAACAAATTATAGTAGGAAAGTTTTATTTTTATTTACTAAGAGTACAGATTGTGCCGTTTAAGAATATGTACCATTTCTTTACTTTTTAAACAATACATCTCTCAAATTGTGTCCCCCACTGTTGACACACTATTTGAGTCGTTCTCTGAAGTTCTCCGTTACTTTATGAGTCTCAGGTTACGTTCAGGTTACTTTACATTACTTCTCCGTTACATGTGGAATGGCTTTAACTTCTCGTGTTATCACTTCTTTTATGGTTTTTAAGAACATCGCACAACACCTTCCACTTTTTACGGTTATACCACCATTTCCTTCGAAAAGGTACGGACCAATCACTCAAGAATCAAAAACAGCACACTATACTGTTACCGTGGGGCTATTCAGCGGTCGTTGATGGAGTTCTTGGATGTTGTGTTCAGACCAGTACCTACAATTTTGGTTGTTCACTGCTCAGGAAAGGTGAAAGTAAGAAAAAAATGACAATATCTTCTGGGCAGATGTTCTGAAGAAGGTCTAGGCATAATGTTCCACGGACACCACAATCTATTTGACTCAGCTCCTGAACAACAACACACTGAAAACGTCAAGTATACAGGTACTCAAGGACGCGCCCCCCACTACTATGCTCCATCTCTTGTGTACTTGACGTTACTTTATAATCGGTGGCAAGGCAGCACTGTTGTGTGTAGCGTATCAAAACTCAAAGGAATGGGTCCTTATTGGACCATGTTTCATCATCAACACAAAACTCTCATCGTGGTGACAAGGCAACACTATTCTATGTAGAGTATCATAACTCAAAAGAAAGGGTCCTTATTGGACTATGTTTCATATTCCACACAACACTCTCATCGTGGTGACAAAGCAAACCTGTTGTATGTAGCGTATCATAACTCAAAGGCAAGGGTCCTTATTGGATCATGTTTCATCCTCAACACAACATTCTCAGCGAGGAGTCAAGGCAACAGTGTTGTATGTAGCGTATCATAACTCAAAGGAAGGGGTCCTTATTGAACCTTGTTTCATCCCAACACAATACTCTCGGCGCAGAGTCAAGGCAAAACTGTTGAGTGTAGTGTATTATAACTCAAAGCAATTGGTCCTTATTGGACCATGCTTCATCACAACACAACACTCTCAGCGCGGAGGCAAGGCAACACTATTTGGTGTAGCGTATTATAAATCATAGTTTTCTTTCCTAACATATTACTCTTGAGAAAATCGCCATTTTGATTAGGGGCGGGGGAGGAGAGATAACATGAAATAGTAGAATGTGAAGGTCATATATTAATGTATAAATAATTTACACATAAATTAACGTCAAAATTATATTTGTTTGAGTCCTTGAATATTGAATTAATTTGTACTTAAACATTAACAAACTAAAAATAAAATAGATTCTTTTAAATATAATACGTTTATTTAAAAAATATTTGTATAAATGATTAACATGTACAATGTTTTTCAAAAAATGCTTTGTTTCAGTTAAAATATAGTAAATATTTGATACGTTTGTTTGATATATCTAAAGAAAAAACTACAAAAAATCAACATTGATCCATGATATAAGCCTTTACGATACAACTTTCAACTACACTGATCCTGCTTGGTTGGGCTAATATGTTTACAACCATAACTATTTTATTTGCCATTGTTAAAATGCTGAAATTCAGCTGAGAAAACCATTCAACATTCTAAATTTTATAATTAGGCAAGCATATTTTATTTTAGTCCATGTTCATTTATGATGTGCAATCAAATTTATATTTGTATTTAAAATTTTCAGATTATTCTTGGATGTATCACACATTAATTTTGGATAAAAAGTGGAACTAAATTCTGCAAGATGTTTTCTAAGTATTGGTGTTATGATTTGTTTATATTACAATTATATATGTTTACAAATGTCGCAACCTGAATTTGAAACAATTCAAACTTAACTCGACAAACGCAACCTCTAAATAAATGACTCACAACAACAGCAGGCTGTCGTTCATATTACCTTATTCCAACAGAATGTTCCCCTCAGTAAACATTTACCTCGTTCATACGCGATGAACTGTGATCATAAAGTGAACGCAAGGCTGTTGTGGAAGATAATGAACGTATCTGTAAAACACGTGCTTTTATATTGGCATTGTTTGCTTCTGTTACATTACTGAAAAGTAACATGTTCTACAAAATTGCAAGGAAATATTAACGCATTCAACAAAAAGAGTATAATTTCGAAAAATGAAAGATACGTATTATTTTTTATTAAACAAAAAGTTTTTAAAATATCACCCCAGTTATTTTACTCACTTTTATTTTTCAATAAAATTGTTAAATTCTACTATCGTAATTAGAAATATTATGATAAAACTAACCGACTAAGAGCATGTATTCGTAAGCCTTCCTAATTGATATTACGATTCACTTCTGCATTAAACTTTTATATAGTCTCAATTATTTTATTAAAATATATGTCTGAATATCGATTAAAGGCTATTACGTGTAGAAGTAATATTCAAACTACACACATTTGGCTAAAAACACTATATTAACCTAAACTTTTAATTTAAAACTATATGATAACAATATTGAAAAGAACTTTTATTATTAACAAAGTTAAAATAACCTTTATAAAATATTACGGACAATAAAGAAAACAGTAAATTCATTCATTTATCGTAAGTATAAATCTGAAATAAATTTTATATATATTTATTTAAGTTTATTACGTTTCAAAATTATAAAAACAAGTGTTATTATTACAAAATAGAAGTAATTTTTTATCTGTTTTAAACTGTGTATACATTACAAAATAAGTGAAATAAACCGTCGATTTATATTCAGATATTTTACATGATCTAGATATTTTATTAAAAATGTATATATTGTTTCAATAAATTTATATTGGAACATGAAAATGAGATGAACATAAGATAAAATGTTCATAAATGAATTACAATTATATCCTCACATATTAAACAACATATTATGTTATTACAACATAAATTCATAAGAGTGACCGGAAGTATTACATAACTAATGACGATTATTATTTCTTAGTGAGAAAATATCCACTGCTAAATGGGAGGGAAGTTATGATTGTTATTATCAAAATTATATTCAATTTGAAGGAATAAATTGGCTGTTATTTTTATAAGAATAAACGTTTATCAAATACCACATATATAATATTATTTAAATATAGAATATTGTTTGCCAACATGAACAACAATGTAAAAAATGTCATACCATGTTAGCATTAAAGTTTTTTACTATTATTGGTGTTGCTGAAATTATAATCACAACTAAGACCTAAATGTTTTATTAATTTTATTATGGACCACTTATTCAGAATAATTTAAGCATTACTAAAGCTATATAACTATGATAGTACATTTCGTAATCTATCTAGTATTTTATTTTATTATTATTATTTTTTGTGATACATGATGAATGAAACATGTAAATGAAATTGGCAAAACGAAAATTGAACTGTGTAATATTATTTGTATAATATAAATAACAAAATATAGTAATTGTAAGTATAACACGCATTTTAAATGTTATTATTACTACGAAGCAATACTAAGTATTAAATTTATAAACGTGAAAACCCTTCAATTATTATGTAGTACATAAATCTGAGCTTACCCCCAGAAGAAGTTGTGATGACTCACTAAATAATAATGGTCTGCTGGAATGTTAAAATATTAGCATATGGCGGAATACCTTCCGCAGACTTTTAAATCCATTATGAACACTATATAGTTTACTAGTTCCCGACTTACACTCCACAAAACGTTGTAGATAAATGAATATATATATATATATATATATATATATATATATATATATATATATACGCCTGTTATATTGTAATAAAATATAGTATAGGTAGCCAATTAAGAGTGTTAAATATTTAATATTTCTTTATATTTTCACATAAAGCTTGTTATATTAAAAATATGGATGTAGAGTAGACATCTATAGACAGACAGACAAAAATAGGGTAAAGTAGACTTTAAAAAATTTAATGCGTTATGAATTTATGAAATTCGTTAAATAGGGTGGAAAGAAGTTTACTTGGATAATCGACACTTAATTACAACCACATTTGATTAAATAAACTATAAAATAGAAGTATGGGTAGGCAATTATGGTTAGGAAATTATGGTATGACAATGGTTAGGTGTAAGAGATTATTTTTTCTAGGCATATATCCTATTCTTAATAATTGTTACATAAATTGTATAAAAAAATCATTTTTCATTTCATTTCAATTAAGATGTTTGAAGATCTGCATGGGTGGAATTAATTCGAATTAACTCTAACTTCAACCATCTCTCCATGCTCAACTTAGCTATGACCTTCCTTTGGATCTAAGATATCATAAAATAAAGTAAATATGAAAAATGTTCCATCGCATACAATGTAGTTTTATACATATTAAATATGAACCTCAGCCATTACTTTCAGCATCTCTGCAGCCGTTCATCTGGTCCCACACTTCCGGTCTTTGGTGGAGCTCCCTGAAAGATCACGTATGTACAGAAAGAGTCACTCTATGCCAGATCCATGGGTGGGGGACAGTATTCACAATGGCGTTTATCTATTAGTAGGATAAATAGCTTTAGTATTTAGACACTTTTTGAATAATAAAATACCTCTTCTTGTATCCCAGCTAATCATGATTCCTTTTCAAACTAAATCTCTAGGCTCTATTATTAATTACATAAACAATATACTTCCACTTTTTTATTTAAAAAAAAAAATACGTTACTCGCCAGGTCACATGGTCTTGCAGGCCTGTGCGTGAACTTTATTCAACGAGTGAAGTACCGACCGTTGGCTCAGTGGGGATTCGAACCATTGAACTTGCCCTTAGCAGTCCGAAGCCTTGGCCACAGCTACCACGCCGGAAATTCTGAGCCTATACACTTTTACTTTTACAATGCACTATAAGACATGTATATTATATTTAAGCATGTACCCATCAAATAAATTTTTTTCAAAAAAGTCTGAAAATTAACATCTTACTGCATTGAACTGTAGAACTAGCACTTCTGTAGGTAAATAAACATTTGTTTTTCAACGAGAAGATTTTACTACAATTCATATTTAAATGCATAAACTTTCCCATACAGTGATATTTAATGTTCATGAATAACGACGATAAAATTTTTAATATTAATTCAAATAATTTTTACTTTATGAAAGATAGTTAAATCCAGTTAGGAGAAACTTGTATTATAAAGTATAGAATAGCGTAAAAGGCGTAATTAAAATTGATAAAAATAAAATAGCATTTTGATAAACCACAGCAGGTAGACACCTAAATAATTCTAAATCTTTTTTATTTCATAAAAAGATTTAAAAACTTTTTTTTTTTAATTAAAAATGTAATATGGACAAAGTCAATATTAATATCTGTGCTTAAACAATTTGAACC
Source organism: Stictocephala bisonia (assembly GCA_035578905.1). Classification (NCBI taxonomy): domain Eukaryota; kingdom Metazoa; phylum Arthropoda; class Insecta; order Hemiptera; family Membracidae; genus Stictocephala; species Stictocephala bisonia. The sequence continues at coordinate 3,005,758 of JAQJVL010000072.1, read as the reverse complement.
CTCAAATTTAAAAAGATTTTTCAAGATTATTTTAATTTTTTTATAGTTTTAGGAAACTGCTAATTCTTACTTTTAACTGAAAACCAAAACATTATTTTCTTACGGAACACTGTTTTGGCACCGGTCGGCCGGGAGGACAAGCTCAGTTCCAAGAAGCTTTCTAATCCGCTTTGTATCATTCAACACCTACATTCTAAGACAAGATAATTTACAAGTAAACTAGTCTAAAACACATTTATATATATATGTAATATATATATATATATATATATATATATATATATATATATATCCTCATGTAATCAACCAACTACTGATTAGTTCATTAATGTTACTAAGAATTTATATAATTACATCCATATAAACAAATATAACAATCTTATTGTATTTTGAAACGATACAATTAACTTATTTTTTATTTTATTGTTGTTATTTCTATGATGTTTTTCTGTTTAGTTAGTTTGATTTATTTTTATTATTTTATAAGTTATATATAAAAACATATATGTGTATATCATCTAAATGAATACAAATTTTCATAAAACTGTGATTTAATTACGAATAATCTGTCCATTTTATAGTATCTTATTTTATTTGAAAACCTTATTAAATGTATGTAAAAATATCTAAATAAATGTTACTAAAACTTGTCATTTCACGTAATTACAAACACCTGTAACCAAATTGACTTCCTACTGGGAGGTAAAAATGGAGACAGAAGGTAATTCACTTCCCGTCCTTTTGAAGCTGTTATTAAGGACAACACTGGAAATGTTTTTTTTCAAGGCTACACTCCTCTAAACAAACAAAAGTACTCACACATCACCGTAGCCACCACTGTACAGCTTTTAAAACATAACTCGTCATTCACTTGGATTATTTAGGTCTGGTAACTATGCGGCAATCAATTAGAATAAAAATTTAATATAATTCAAACTTTAAATTGATAAAATGTAATGCGGTATGTTGAATTAGTTGAAAATTTAGACTAAATGGTTTCATATTTCCTATCCAAGTACTGTATGGTTTTCAAAATTATCAACGCATTTATTAGGTATTAATTAATATATTTTAAAAACAACGTTCATTACAGTTATAAATAAACAATCAAAACCATATTATAGAAAGTAGTAGGTGGTCAATAAGAATAACCTATTTTGGGAGCAACAATAGCCTATTTTGGGGAAATTGAATATAATTTGTTGAATATTCGTAGGCTATTGCTGCCCCCAAAATAGGCTACAATAGCCCAGACAACAAAAGACAATAGTCCAGAGACAACAATAGCCTATTTTGGGGGCAACAAAAGCCTATTTTGGGGACAAGAATAGCCTATTTTAGGGACAACAATAGCCTATTTTGGGGGCAACAATAGCCTATTTTGTGGACAACAATAGCCTATTTTGGGGGCAGCAATAGCCTACGAATATTTAACATATTATATTTCAATATAAAGTAAAGAGCTACAAAAAGTAAAACAAAAAGTTAAATATACTTTTAGCCGAGTTTTAGTGGAGGGTCACCTAAAAATACAAAATAAACTTAATAAATAAATAATAATAAAGTAAATTACAAAAAATATAAAGATAAGGATCCGAGGACTCACAGAATAAAATTTATTTATATAAAATGTTACTTATTATCAACGAACAATTTGTAACAGTGGACAAATTCGTTAAATAAATCATAAATATAAACAACAGTATAAATATACAGGGTGAGTCTCTACTGACACCATTAATTTTACCTGTTTGTTGTACTCACAAAAAGGAACAAAAAAGGTCCATATTAACCTGTGTCCGATTCTCAACCGTTTGGCTATAAGGGCTCATATTGTGTGTTTTTAAAATTACTTGACATTAACTCACTGATTGAGCTACAAAAACTAAAGCAAAATACCTACCAGATTCCTATTAATACCATTAAAAGGATCGTTAAATTCTCTATAAATGTCAATTATTTTGCAAGCAAACGTAAATAAAAACTAGATTTCCTAGAGGAAGTATATTAAACAAATATGCAACATGTATTTTTCTCCAATTGTTTAAGGCCCCATATCAGCACATAAATGTAGTCTAATTTAATGTAAAGTTAAGTAGAAAACTTTTCTCACAAATAAGCCTGGAATAGATGTATAATTTAATTGGGTTGAATATCATGAAACCAAATATAACACCTAAAATATTTCATAAAACATGGTTTATTCGGTTGTACTTAACAAACAAATTGTCAGTCTTTACAAAATGAAAAACATAATAAATGTAATATTTAGATAATCATGCTTTATTATAACAAAAACTACTTTAATAAGTGTTCAATATGTCCACCATTTTCCCTTATGCAGGTACGGACTCGGTTCTTCAACTCCCTTACACTTGCCTTCAGATTGATTTCATTTCTAAGGCGTCTAACTACCCTCACGATTCGAAGTCTCAATTCTTCGGCTGTTTGTACTGTACTTCTGTTCACTTCTTACCTCAAAAACCCCAGACGTAGTAATCAATAGGGTTGAGATTGAGACACACTTTACTCGTGTCCAGACAATTAAACCCAGAGACCCTCCTCTGAGACGTCAATTTTGTCAATGGGTTTTACAGCACGATAATGCAGATTTTCTTAAAACAATCTTGTGGACAGACGAATCTACATTTAAACGAGAAAGTGTTTTTAACTACTACAATGATCACTTATATGACACTGAAAACCCACATCTTTGTCATGAATCACGGAGCCATACTAGGTTTTAATTAAACGTGTGGGTTGGACTGATAGGGGACAAGCTGATAGGTCCCTACCTTGATCTCCCTACATCATTAACTGGAGTTCAATACCTTCAATTACTAAATATTATCCTACCAGACCTTCTCGAAGACTTGCCGTTGGAATTGCGTCGGCGCCTTATTTACCAGGCAGATGGAGCACCACCACACTTCAACATGTGCTGTTGCTTAACCAGCACGGTCCCCTGACCTCAACCCTATTGATTACTACGTCTGGGGTTCTTTGAGGTAAGAAGTGAACAGAAGTGAACAGAAGTACAGTACAAACAGCCGAAGAATTGAGACTTCGAATCGTGAGGGCTGTTAGACGCCTTAGAAATGAAATCAATCTAAAGGCAAGTGTAAGGGAGTTGAGGAACTGAGTCCGTACCTGCATAAGGGAAAATGGTGGACATATTGAACACTTATTAAAGTAGTTTTTGTTATAATAAAGCATGATTATCTAAATATTACAGTTATTATGTTTTTTATTTCGTAAAGACTAATAATTTGTTTGTTAAGTACAACCGAATAAACCATGTTTTATGAAATATTTTAGGTGTTATTTTTGGTTTCATGATGTTCAACCCAATTAAATTATACATCTATTCCAAGCTTATTTGTGAGAAAAGTTTTCTACTTAACTTTACATTAAATTAGACTACATTTATGTGCTGATATGGGGCCTTAAACAATTGGAGAAAAATACATGTTGCATATTTGTTTAATATACTTCCTCTAGGAAATCTAGGTTTTATTTACGTCGCTTGCAAAATAATTGACATTTATAGAGAATTTAACGATCTTTTTAATGGTATTAATAAGAATCTGGTAGGTGTTTTGCTTTGGTTTTTGTAGCTTAATCAGTGAGTTAATGTCATGTAATTTTAAAAACACACAATATGAGCCCTTACAGCCAAACGGTTGAGAATCGGACACAGGTTAATATGGACTTTTTTGTTCCTTTTTGTGAGTACAACAAACAGGTAAAATTAATGGTGTCAGTAGAGACTCACCCTGTATAATAGCAGATATTTCTGGTGAGATAAAATATATATTAACTACGCCAAACCCACTCCGCCAAATTTGTAGCAGGTCCTGATTTCTATCAGCCCGTTCAGGTGTAGAAAACTGAATAACCACATCAAATCCTTAGGTTGGATTTCATTAATCATAAAGAAACTCTAATTTGACAAAACAATTAATTGTAAAATAGTGATCACATTTTCTGTATTAAAACAGTTAATATACAATATAAACTGATCGTAACATGTATGTTTCTTCTAGTACCTAAGACAGTTCTTCTTCCACAACCTCTCTCTCAAATAGATTTCCAAATGAATAAAAACTGTGTATATTAACTTAACGCGTAAGGTTAAATCTCAGGACAAAGTTATAAGTATGATACAAGTTTTTCCTGTTACCATTTTACTTTGACCATGTTTAAATGACAACATTTTAATCTGCATAAGAGTAGACTATTTACCCGCTTGTATGCTGTTAATTGAAGCATAGAACATATCCCATGGTTTTGAAGTGGAAACTTAAAATAAAGTAACTTGATACACTGACTTCGTACTATTACATGATGATAAATCACTAATCACTTATTACATACGCTGATAAGATATGGTAAATTTCCGATCTATGAACGTGTAGTTATGTACGTAAGATATTCCATGATTCATACTCCTTACCTCTCATAAATATTTAGAAGTTCTAACCCTTAAAAACACAACTGGCTGAGAAAACATTTTAATATAGCATTTTCTAAATAAAAAATACAACTAATTACTTACTATTTATTATATTCACTTAAATAGAATGAAATAATAAGAATAAATGAACAGAACATTGCCTTGACTTACAATTCAATAATTAATTTAAATCCGGAAAATCCAATCAAGATCAATTCACGCTTCTTCGCACCAATTAACTTCTAAATCACAAAGCCTTTAATTAAAGCTGGAAACTTTCATCATTGTCTCTAATTTGTCCATTTAATGCTATCTTTGATCTCTAAAATTTAGACATTCTTTTAGAATTTACTGGACGTCTAATTACAGAAATTAACTTTAATCATCACATATTATCCTATTTTTAACAATTATTTAAAGTTAACAGTTAACTATAAAACATCTGTAAAGTTTCCATCACAGGGCACTATTTTAAACGTACTACACGAGTTTTATTTGCCCCTTCAAATATATATTAGCTAAAGGGGATATTAGCAATACTGCATTGAATAATTTGTAAGAACAATTAAATACATTTATAAAAAATTATTAGAACTAAAATGACACTCTGACAGAGGTGTGGTATAGGTTTACCAAAAATATATTTTGTTTAATGTTTTACAACTAAACTAGACTAAAATAAAACAATTAAGAGTAAACTATTATCAGTTTCAGCCCTGGAAATTATGAAAAAAGGCATATTAAACTATCCAAACCTTATGAAAGGAACCGTTGTTATTAATTATCATTTCAGTGGTTTTAATAATATAGCTTACAATTAATGCTTTGTAAATAACATTATAATAAAATTTAAGAACGACATTAAGATATTAATAATCATTTCCAACAGAAGTTAGCATTATCCCCTCACCTCTCATTGTTCATTTTACTCCACTAATTTTGGTCCTGTTTCTCACATTCCATCAGTCTAGTCTCTTTTCCACTTACGTATGAGATTTAAACTAGTCTGATTTATTCATGTCATGCAAATATAATATTTCAACAACTGAGCCTGCACACAGGCTATCTGCCCATGTAGGCTCATTTCCTGTTATTATTATTTAGCATGAATAATTTCTAATATATATATATGTGTGTGTGTGTGTGTGTGTGTGCGCGCGCGCGCACGCGTGTGAGTGTGTGTGTGTGTGTGTGTGTGTGTGTGTGTGTGTGTGTGTGTGTGTGTGTGTGTGTGTGTGTGTGTGTGTGTGTGTGTGTGTGTGTGTGTGTGTGTGTGTGTGTGTGTGTGTGTGTGTGTGTGTGTGTGTGTGTGTGTGTGTGTGTGTGTGTGTGTGTGTGTGTGTGTGTGTGTGTGTGTGTGTGTGTGTGTGTGTGTGTGTGTGTGTGTGTGTGTGTGTGTGTGTGTGTGTGTGTGTGTGTGTGTGTGTGTGTGTGTGTGTGTGTGTGTGTGTGTGTGTGTGTGTGTGTGTGTGTGTGTGTGTGTGTGTGTGTGTGTGTGTGTGTGTGTGTGTGTGTGTGTGTGTGTGTGTGTGTGTGTGTGTGTGTGTGTGTGTGTGTGTGTGTGTGTGTGTGTGTGTGTGTGTGTGTGTGTGTGTGTGTGTGTGTGTGTGTGTGTGTGTGTGTGTGTGTGTGTGTGTGTGTGTGTGTGTGTGTGTGTGTGTGTGTGTGTGTGTGTGTGTGTGTGTGTGTGTGTGTTGTGTGTGTGTGTGTGTGTGTGTGTGTGTGTGTGTGTGTGTGTGTGTGTGTGTGTGTGTGTGTGTGTGTGTGTGTGTGTGTGTGTGTGTGTGTGTGTGTGTGTGTGTGTGTGTGTGTGTGTGTGTGTGTGTGTGTGTGTGTGTGTGTGTGTGTGTGTGTGTGTGTGTGTGTGTGTGTGTGTGTGTGTGTGTGTGTGTGTGTGTGTGTGTGTGTGTGTGTGTGTGTGTGTGTGTGTGTGTGTGTGTGTGTGTGTGTGTGTGTGTGTGTGTGTGTGTGTGTGTGTGTGTGTGTGTGTGTGTGTGTGTGTGTGTGTGTGTGTGTGTGTGTGTGTGTGTGTGTGTGTGTGTGTGTGTGTGTGTGTGTGTGTGTGTGTGTGTGTGTGTGTGTGTGTGTGTGTGTGTGTGTGTGTGTGTGTGTGTGTGTGTGTGTGTGTGTGTGTGTGTGTGTGTGTGTGTGTGTGTGTGTGTGTGTGTGTGTGTGTGTGTGTGTGTGTGTGTGTGTGCATGTTCAAATTTAATCTTAATTTATTTTGTAATATTGTATAGACTAAGCTTATTTTTTTGTAAACTCGTTTCTCAAGCTTTTCAGTATATGTATTTTTAATATGGAAATAAACGTTCATTATGATGGTAAATGTTTTCTTATTTTTGTAATATTTATGTAAAATGCACCTTCAATTGCATTTCTTAAACTTAATAATGTATAGAAGCCTCACATTTCTTTAGTACAGGTTTATATACAGTTCGTATAATCCTTCTAACCGACAGTATATACTGGTAGTGGTGAAGACCCACCCACCCACCAATACTCCTACGGATCTAATGATAATGCATACTGTAATAATATAATATGTTTATCTCATTATCTTGCCAAAAAGGTCCTTTACGTGTACCACTAAAACGTATTTTACTTAATTGTAAAAAATATTGAACGTTCATAATGTTTTCCCTGAAAAATAGTTGAGTAAAAGTTTATTAAGATGCGAATTAAAAGTATAGACTCAATAATATTGGGTTGAAATAGAGAGCGGTTAAGCCTTTTCAATGTCACTTGCAAACTCACATGGCCCTGAAAACATAAGCGTGACAATCATTCCACAACTAAATTATCAAACTGTAGATCAGTTTTTGGATTCAAACCATTGGTTCTTGCCCTCCACAAACAGAAGCCTTAGCTACTGATCCTCCACGTCTGCTAATTACTGACATATATGCTTATACAGTAAAAGACAGAATGAGTTTTAAAGTTAAAAGTTTTATGAAAAGTAATAACAGTATTTTTGAATGTAATATTATTTAGACACTGGCTTCATTTATTTATAATTAATTATACATACGCATTTTCTAGTAATGAGAGAGTAATTTTCCTTTGTAAAACTAGAGTATTTGTACCGGAAACACTAATAGTTAGCTCTGAATGATTGCTCATTAGCGCAACTCAAAGCCCACAACGATGCTGATTGCCTTAAATGGCGATTTTACTTTTATGTCTGACATTGATTGGTTTATTTAGGATTATATATTTTTTTAAAGCTATGGTAAAATGGATACTGTGTGTGGTTAAAATTGATATTTGCGATCACTATAATTTTGTTCAGGTTGTACACATTATATCTCACTTAGAACCACCACTATCTAGAATATTGGAGTTAAAGTGAACATTATGCCTTGATAGGCAAAGAATGTGAGAAAAATTTTTTTTAAAATTATTTCATGTCAAAGCTCTTTATACGATTTAAATTTATTGAATATAAAACATTGAAGCAATTTTTGTTTGATAAGTAGTATTTTTATGTGGATTTATACAGGATTGTATAATATCAAGGAAGTTAATTGTGCTTCCATATGGTTATTAATAAAAACTATCACACATAACATTATTATTCTCGAACTTCATAAAAGAAAAACAGGAAATATTCATATTGTACAGTTTCTGTTATTTTCTATGCCAGCCGATGAAGGCCAAATGAAAATTGTAGCACATTTATTTAATGGGAAACATATTCATAACACTGAATTTAACACTACAGGAAGCAGTATATTTTAGTTAGTACAAATACAGTTAGTTTGTATCGGTGGTCTTATATTTCTCTCGGGAAGCTCCCACACTATTCGCGAACATTCAGTAAAAATATGGATAGCTCCAATGATTGAAGCTGAAGTTGTCCAGTTTTACTTCTATAACATTGTAGTACAAAGTAAAGGAGGTGCTGAATGGACGTTTATATATACATTACGACATTACACAATGTCTATTAAGAATTAAAATAAATAATAAAATAGAAGAGTGAGACTGACTTGTATTCAATTTCAACTGTGTTAAAAAGTTGACTTTAAACCGAGCTTTTTTATATGTACATATATAAATGCGAGTCCGATCCTCCTTCTTAACCTTACTCTGCCCATTCCTCATAGACTATTGCTCTGTGCAAGAAACTTATTCAGACAGAGTAAGGGGATGAACCAGTGCAGTAGAAGGTGAATATTACTGATAAATCTTCCAGTGGTTGTTACCAGAAGCTTAAGCTATGAAGTAAGATAATTACTTTCAGAGTTAATTAATTGAGTTGTTATTTTATATAAAGTATTTGAACCCACCAACATTTTATTTAAAAAATTATTTTCATGAAACAGAGATAATGTAACCAAGTATATTATTAGCAACACCCAAGTATTATGGTGTTGCTAATAATATACTTGGTTACATTACCAAGCACGGTGTTAGTGACCCACCCGCCGACCCATACAAGCACGGTGTTAGTGACCCACCCCCCTACCCATACAAGCACGGTGTTAGTGAACCACCCGCCCACCCGTACAAGCACGGTGTTAGTGACCCACCCCCCACCCGTACAAGCACGGTGTTAGTGACCCACCCCCCACCTATACAAGCACGGTGTTAGTGAATATACAAGCATATACAAGCACGGTGTTAGTGAATATACAAGCACGGTGTTAGTGACCCACCAATACAAGCATGGTGTTAGTGACCCACCCGCTCACCCATACAAGCACGGTGCTACTGACCCACCCGCCCACCCATACAAGCACGGTGTTAGTGATCTTTGTTACTGACCCACCCGCCCACCTATACACGTATAGTGGTATTGACCCACCCACCCAGCCATACACGTACAGTGGTATTGACCCACCCGCCCACCCATGCACGTACAGTGGTATTGACCAACCCGCCCACCTATTCACGTACAGTGGTATTAACCCACCCACCCAAACACACACGTACAGTGGTATTGGCCCACCCGCCCACCCATACAGGTACAATGGTATTGGCCCACCCACCAAACATACAAGTACAATGGTAATAAAAAATACCCGCCCGCCCACCCATACACGTTAAGTGATGATGACCCACCCGCCCACCCATACACGTACAGTGGTGATGACCAAACTGCCCACCCATACACGTGAAGTGGTGATGACCCGCCCGCCCACCCATACACGTAAAGTGGTGATGACCCACCCGCCCTCTTATACACGTACAGTGGTTATGACCCACCACCCATCCATACACGCACAGTGGTGATGATCTACCTGCCCACCCATACACGTTATGTGGTGATGACCACCCACCCACCCATACACGTGAAGTGGTGATGACCCCCCCCCCCATACACGTACAGTGATAAGATCCACTTTTCTACAAATTTTCAGCTTTTCTCAAGACATATTAATACTTCTAAATGTCTGGCACCTTACGTTTTTGGGGGCAGGCTTTATGAACACAGTAGCTATATTGCATTAGCTGTTGACAGGCGTTTCCCCTCCCTTACGTTAAGATCACGTCAATACAAAACTGAGTAAGGCCGAAGTCCCACTCCACCCTCACACACGTACAGTGGTAATGACCCACCCCCATGCACGTACAGTGGTAATGACCCACCCACATCAACGTACAGTGGTTATGACCCACCTCCATGCACCTACTGTGGCACTTGACCCGGCCCCCCATACCCGCCCCCCCCAGTACCAACGCTCGTGTAAGGCAATATTTGAAGTTATATGTTAACATTCAAACAAATGTGAATGGTATACAATTTTAACTCTAAATAGTTTTAAAATTTACATGTCACGTTACGTGATAATGTTTTTTCTTTACATTTCTTTAAAAGGGCCATTTATTTTATGTTTACACTTGTTCAAGAGAACTTTTATAAACATCATTTTTTTGTTGTTGTTGTTGTAATGTTTGAGTTGAGGATTTGAATGTTGAGAGTGATGGTTTTCTTATGTTTTATGTTTTACTATGCAATTACAGTAAAATGTATTATGCGATTATTATTTTTCACTAAAGATTACATGGCATTTTTTTGATAGATGTTTAGTGCTAGCTGGTGGCCAAGCGGTCTAAGGTGTTAGGAATTTGAGCTTGGGTTACATATAGCGGTGGTTCGAATCCGACCTAGACTGAAATATTTATCAGTAATAATCACCTTCTACTTTACTGGTTCACCCCCTTACTCTGTCTGAATAAGTTCCTTACACAGATCAATAGTATATGAATAGTTTTTTAATTAGTATAATACATGTTGGTTATATATACAGTACAAGTAAACATTGCACAACACAAATTTATTACAATATAAGCCAAAATGCACAAATATATTACAATACAAGTAAAATGCACAAATATTATTGTGATCGATTTCGGTGAACCACGCTCACCTTCTTCAGACCAGAGGGATTTACAAAAGATTTGTTCACCGAAATCCATCACAATAATATATGTCCATTTTGTACTTGTATTGTAATATATTTGTGCATTTTGTGCTTGTATTGTAATACACTTGTGTTGTGTGACGTTTACTTGTACTATATAGTATATGATGAATGGGAAGAGTAAGGTTAAGAAGGAGGATCGGCCTCTCCTTTTTTTATCTATATAAAAAAAAGCTCGCTTTAAAGTCTACTTTTTAATACAATTAAAATTGAATACATGTCAGAGTTACTTTTATTGTATTATTTATTTAAATTCTTAATAGACATTGTGTAATGTCATAATGTATATATAAACATCCACCTAGCATCTCCTTCCTGTCTACTACAATGTTATAGAAGTAAAACTGTACAACTTCAACTGCAACATCAATGGAGCCATCCATATGTTTACTGAAACTTTGTCCAGAAGTTCGCTAAATTTTCACACGAATTCAAATGTTCGCGAATAATGTGGGAGCTTGCCAAACATACGTTGAGTCAACATTCGGTAAACATTGATGCGGCCCTCCAGAGCGAACATGGCCGAATGTCCGCGAACCCCGATTATTTGTGCAAACATTCGTTAGGCTGCCAGACTTCGCCGAACATTCGTCATCTCCACGAACATTCGGGTAAGTTAGCAAATAGTCTGGGACCGGCTTTAGGTTATACGATCTTTGCTCAGTGAAGTTACTTCCAAAAAGTGATTATATTGGAGAATGTTTTTATTTTTAAAAAAATGTAATTGTTATAATGTATAGTTTTTATACGTTTACTAAATGGTCAAGTAAAATAAAAAACGAAAATATAAATTTTATGTTTTTCTCTGTGATTACCAGGTTATATTGAAAAATGCTAAAAAAACTAAAGTTGTAGGTTTTTGTGTAGTCTACATCTTTTGTGTTCTAAGATATTCAATATAACATCAACTTTCGTCGAAAATCATGAAAAAACGTGTAAAGTGCATTTTCAACCCTTTTTATCCTCCATAATCATTGCTCATCTCTATTGCTCTGCTGCAAGGCTCTATATTTTTTATACGTTTACTACACGTTTACACAAAACCATAAATTTGCAGGTTTACAACCATAAATAAATAGCCAGAATGTAATTAGCCTGGATTTAATTCCACGATATTATGATAGACCTTGTATGGTAAATCATCAAGTATGACTGAGATTAAGCCCCAGGAGGTAAATTAACCTGGGAGTTAAGCAAAACCACACTTACATTTTTCCCCATTCTATGTACAATGGTATTGACCCAATAACCCACCCACACATGAATAAAGAATAAAAAAACAGTGATTATAATTTGATAAGGAACCTGTTTTACCAAACACATCGTTTCGGATTCTATCAAATCCGAATCAAATCTATCAATGTAGACAAGATACAATATCCTATGATATACAATGACTTATATAAAACAATTGGTTGATGTTATTGGATTCAACTATACATGACGTAACACATTTTAGCCACATTAAAGCTCCCCTTTATGTTACCTGCTGTGGATAATTGCTGATCCACACACACTGCACGTCGTCAAACACGTAATGAACGTTCCCAATACAGATCCAATCAATGTCAGCCTCCAACGTGATATTATAGCCATTTACATCAATCAGCAAGGAAACGTGACAGGACTTTGAGGCTATCATCTGACTGACGTGATTGGCGCCAATCTACCGAATAGTGACTTCTGCCACAGATACCGGAAATGGTGTGTAGTAAATAATATAAATAAATCCAAAACAGGATCAATCTATGTAAGCCAGACACCAAAATGGTATATTTACCATTTACAGCAATTATTTATTACCTCATATTTATTATTATGATTTATAATAATTAATTATGTGTCTTTGTCTGAGTAAAACTATAGACTTAGAATAAGAGTGATGAGTGAATGTAAGTCATTATTGCAAACTAAGACCAACTTCTCCAAAACAAAGTATATTTAATTTATAGCCAAATGACAAATAAACAGCCGGTTGCCAGCTCATCCCTCTCAAGGCGTGTTATAACTTTGGTAGGGATCGAACTGAGAACTTTTACTAGCATAAACCAAAACAACCTGAAACAAATCCACATTACTATTTAATATATTAATATATTTAATATTTATATACTATTTAATATATTTAATATATCGTATTTTATAAATCACTCAGCAAACAGTAAAAGTGTTTGGGGGATTGGCGATAGGTTCCATCCACATTCCTCTTAATACGGACACGGTGTCGGCTCAATGGTTGCCATCGACGTGGATAATACTATAGAAGTCTGGGATGTCCATGTTGAATGGTAGACAAAGTTAAAGATTCCACATAAAGCTGTAGGCCCCATAGTTGCCCTGGCTATTACGGTACCTAATAAATAATCCTTTCTGAGCTAAGTCAAACTCAGTTACTAACAATGACTTCGCTGGTTCATCTACACTCATCATACTCATTCTAAATCCAAAGGCATCCATATCTTGATGACCGGCATCTTAAAAATAAATAAAAACAACTAAATTACTTAATTTTATCAATTTTTTAATTAGCGCTGCTCATCTCAATACAACGGGGTGCGCTTCATGACGTTACGTCTCATATCAACACTCCCACGAAATATCGTGTCATAAATTGAGGTACATAAATAACGCAGCAGGATACTATATACTCATTAAAAATAACTATTATAAAGTCTAGTACTGATTTTTTTATTTTATTTGTATTAAAATTATGTTAAGACATATTTATTGTATTTTTGATTTTTACTTAGGGCATTAAAATTTTACAAATCTGTGTATACTTTGTTTAACACTGTCACAAAATTAATAAGAAAGTTATAATATAACTCTTATAGTAATAAATAAAAAATACATAATATAAATGAATAAATATATAATATGTTAGATTAGTGTAATATATTTATGATGAGCATTTAAAAGTCTAACGAGACTGTAATCAGGAGTTCACTAATTATCATTCGCAAAGAGATGATCCCAGCATCCGTTCTGAATAAAACATCACTTGATACATTTTTAATTAAATATTCATGGTATACTTGTTATGGAACTAAACAGGAAAGAGGACAGAAGAAATTGACGTCACTCAGTTAATTTACAAATTAGTTAATAAATATTACATAAAACCCGATTTGTTTTTTAAACCTAATTAATGCAGGATTTCTGGGTATAATTCAAAATGTGTGTACAAACGTACTTCTTTATTAAAGTTCTGTTTTAATTGTGTATTTAATTATAGAGTAAAAGAAGCACTATACCTTTTATTGACACTTAAATAAAATATATGCAATATAAGAATATTTTTACTATCAATAATTTTATAAAAGAGAGTTTAATAAAACTACATTCTAAGGGTTAAAAATTATGTTATTATTTCTCATTTATGTAGTTTTAAAAGGACTAACAGTATGAGTAATTCCATTTTCACGAGGAAAATAGTCTACAAATTTTAAATGGATTATGTAATTAGGTTACATTGTAAAAACGTTTTTGCAAATAAAAGTTTACATAACTGAGATCGTACAAGCCCAGCGTTGTAGCTTCACATATGCTGGAAGTTTTAGTGCATAACAAACTTTAATTGTAACATTTGATTTAGGGAATTGTAAGTACAAACAACGTTTTCAGCATAATATTATCATATACAACTCTAATTTAATAAACTATGACGATATATCACATTAAATACATGTCTTTAGATACATTGGGTGGTAAATAATGTTCCCTTTTGTATAACTTGTTTGATCAAAGAACCATGGTTGGCTAAGTGATAGTAATTGGTCGGTAGCGTAGTTGGTTCAATCCCAGCTTTATGTGCTAAAGGTTCTCAGTTCGATCCCAATCAGAGTCATAATATATTTTTTGAGAAGGAACAGCTGATAACCACCGGCTGTTCATTTGTCATTGGGCTATTAATTAATGACACTTTCTAAGGAATAGTCGGCCTTAGTTTGTAACAATGACTACATTCGCTCATCTACACTCATCACACTCATTCGAAATCCATATTCGCCCATATCTTGACGATCGGCGTCTTATGAATAAATAAATAAATAATTTAAAATATGACTTCTTGAAAGTTGGAATATAATTATATTTGTTTACTTATTAACAGTTAGAGAGACTTATGGTTTGGTCATATTTATGATTCTAGTGACTTATTTGAATTCTAATTACTTCAACACTTACTAAAGCTATGTGAGTTAAAAATAAGACATATAAAAAATATTTCTCTTTTGAGCGATTCATGACAGCATTATTTATTAATTTCGAACCGTTTATTATTTTTTTTGTATATGTAAAATTCGTAATAACATTTCTTATAATTATTTTCTTACAATTATGTTAAGGATACAAACGTTTGTTAACTTTTAATTATTTTCTGCTATATTTAAGTGTTAGGGAAGTAAGAAATTACATAAATAGGGAAGTTCTACTTGCATAACAATGTAAAGAGTGTAAAATTGCTTACTGGTGATGTACAACCTGAAAATAGGTATATCACATTTGTACAGTAAATCTTTTAGTAAAAACCTACTAACTTTCATTTTTAACTACAACTTTCTACCATGTAATATGTTAGAGGTTTTATAAAAAAGTACCATAATGACAACACAAGAACTATCTTGGCATTTTGAAATACACTGAAATATTTATTCACATTAATAATGAAAAACTAGAAAATAACTTCACGAGAATTGTTAATCTGTAGACAGCAGATTACCTAACGTTGGCTACTCTGACTTTATGAGAATATTTGTTTTGTGGGTTTTCATTTCGGTTGGTTTAGAGGTTTATTCATTTATTTTGTTGATATTTAACTATAGTAAACTAATATTTTGTTCTCAATTAGGTAAATGTAAAAGTTAGGTATATCATTTAAACTATAATCAATATTTATTATTGTTACATATATTACAACTGTAACTGTGTGGTTGGGTGGGAGGACCATCTCCTCAGTGTGGATGGATACACCCCCACCCCCCCGATGGAAGTATTTTATTTTAAAATTTAAAATATTTCTAACAAAACTGTCACTAGCAATAGGTTAAAACTTTTGGATAATAGTTGGTTCAAGTGCAATATTAATTACAGGTTCTTTTTCTAGTTATTATTGATATTGCATATAAAATTTTATAGAATATTTTAAGTAGTAGGCTACATTGATTTTAAATTGAATAGGACTTTTATAAAAATATTATTATTTGCTTAATTCATATGAATTTAAGATTTTAATTTTATTTAATTAATTAGTTTTATGACGTTTGAAGAATGATTTTCCTTCCTACATTTTACCATAAGTATTTTCAAATTCACATTAATTATTTCATTCTGTTAAAATTGCTCATAAAAATAATAAAATGTAGATTTTATGTAAATACTATGAAATAATTAATAAAACTGTTTTCAAACGATTTATATTAATTTCATTTGTAAAATTTTAAAAATGTACCTTTTTATATAGGTTTAAAACCTTTAGATATACTTAAAATACTGTTTATTAGATAAATTTATAACATTGATAATTTTAAACTAAGATATTTCCGTTATCAGTTTGGTCCGTCTGTTGGTGAAGTTGTTGTAAGCGTCCACTTTCTACTTACTGAACACAATAAGTATCGTATATATCTTTCATCATTAAACTGTTCAGCATTCCTTAAAACTAAGTAATCTGAATTATTATTGTTTATTATTTCTGTAAACTCCACAAATACTAATTTTGAATCCCATCCCTAATAAACTCATTTTCATTATTTATTTTAGGCTTTCTACTACTTGATAGTACTTTGACAATGCTGGAGCAAAACAAAATGTTCGTATAGCATGCTCTCCTTTCCTGCGATACATAAGTGGTTACTGCCTTCAATTAAGAATCTGTGAGTTCCTCCACACTCTTACTATGTGATTCTTAATCTTCTCTTATCTAATCTACATTTTATGCTTCATGGAAGTCCAAACGCTAAATTTCTAACTAAAATACATGTTATTTATCCAAACAATCGTATCTTAGAATTTTAAATCCTTCTAAAGACCAAGTTATAGTTTTAATACATTTAATTGTTGCTAGGAACGCCCTCGTCCGTGTCTATAAATTCAGAAGCTCAACAACTAGCTGTATATTAAAATTGTAAGGTGGATTGCTTATGTCCATGCATTAATTGTATACTGGGTACAAATTTAACACTAAAAATGTTAAAGAATGTAATTTTAATAAAATTAATGATTTCAATATTAATACCAGCATATTTCATAAATTAAATGAAAGTCAATCATACAGTAAAGTAGTTCGAAGATGTTATTTGCAGTGTCCGATAACATTAATAAAGTTCATGCTACATATATATATTTCCTACTAATTATATACCACTTCAAATTCAAGTACTTACATTTCGTTCAATTCAATTGCAACCCTTTCAAAATGGGTGTAATGAGTTTATATGGGGGCAGTAACTGAGGGCAAGAGACGGTTTACGACGCTGCTTACGTCTGGGGCAGCCAACAGAAAAGTCAAAACCTCCATTGCATGCTAATATATGGATCTGACGTAACAGCACAAGCTGACTGTATATACGGGGGCAGTAACTGGGGGAAAGAGACGGTTTACGACGCTGCTTACGTCTGGGCCTGCCAATAGAAAAGTCAAAACCCCATTGCATGTAAATATATGGATCTGAGGTAACAGCACAAGCTAACTGTGTATATGGGGGCAGTAACTGAGGGAAAGAGACGGTTTACGACTCTGCTTACGTCTGGGGCAGCCAACAGAAAAGTCAAAACCTCCATTGCATGCTAATACATGGATCTGACGTAACAGCACAAGCTGACTGTATATATGGGGGCAGTAACTGAGGGAAAGAGACGGTTTACGACTCTGCTTACATCTGGGGCCGCCAATAGAAAAGTCAAGACCCCATTGCATGTAAATAAATGGATCTGAGGTAACAGCACAAGCTAACTGTATATATGGGTGCAGTAAATGAGGGCAAGAGACGGTTTACAACGCTGCTTACGTCTGGGGCAGCCAACAGAAAAGTCAAAACCCCCATTGCATGCAAATAGCCTATATAGATCTGAGGTAACAGCACAAGCTAACTGTATACATGGGGGCAGTAACTGAGGGCAAGATACGGTTTACGACGTTGCTTACGTCTGGGGCAGCCAACAGAAAAGTCAAAACCCCCATTGCATGCAAATAGCCTATATAGATCTGAGGTAACAGCACAAGCTAACTGTATACATGGGGGCAGTAACTGAGGGCAAGATACGACGTTGCTTACGTCTGGGGCAGCCAACAGAAAAGTCAAAACCCCCATTGCATGCAAATAGCCTATATAGATCTGAGGTAACAGCACAAGCTAACTGTATACATGGGGGCAGTAACTGAGGGCAAGATACGGTTTACGACGTTGCTTACGTCTGGGGCAGCCAACAGAAAAGTCAAAACCTCCATTTCATGCTAATACATTGTTCTAACGTAACAGCACAAGCTGACTGTATATACGGGGGCACGGGGGCAGTAACTGAGGGTAAGAGACGGTTTACGACGCTGCTTACGTCTGGGGCCGCCAATAGAAAAGTCAAAACCCCCATTGCATGCAAATATATGGATCTGACGTAACAGCACAAGCTGACTGTATATACGGGGGCAGTAACTGAGGGTAAGATACGGTTTACGACGCTGCTTACGTCTGGGGCAACCAATAGAAAGGTCAATACCCTCATTGCTTGCAAATATATGAGTTTTTCGAAGCAGTAATAAATAACTGAAATGTAAAGTTAAATTACTTGAGACTTGACACATTGATAACTCTGTAAATAGTTAAATAGAAGCATAGTAATTTAATACTTATTGTATTTATATTATAAAAACAACCTATAGATATTATTTAAGTAATGTTTTATCAGTTTTATTTGATACCCAGGATACAAGAAAAAAATTTGTAATTAGCTTCATAAAATAAACCTTAATTTTATTACTAAATGCCAGTAGCCGTCAATACTGACACAAACCGGAATCTTCAGACTGTCAAAACTTCCTGGCGAATGAATTTTATTTATCACATGGATAATAATTTAACAAATATAATAATATTCAAAGATTTTTTTTAAATCGCTTAAATAGTTTGGTCTCAGCTCCTAAGTCGCAAAATGTTATTAAAATATCTTGTTAAAATTAAACTTAAAAATTCACTAGAATACTAATTGTACTTACTTAAATATAAAAAAGCAGTTTTTTACTCCCAATTAAATCATTTTACAAATAACAGTTCCAATCAACATCACGTGCGCTTCACCTCATGAACTAATTGCCAAATCACGAAGTCTGTAATTACCATCAGAAAACTGTAAATCCTTCTCTTCAATTTGTCCACCTAAATTTGGTCCTGAAAAATTAAAGTAAAATTTTAATAGACTATAATTAAAATGACTTGAATGAAAGTTTTTATTACTATTATTATTCACGAAAAAATGAAATTCTGAGGATTTACTTAAAAAATTAAGTTCTTTTCACTTAAAATATGTTGAGGGTTAATAACCAATTTTTGTAAAAACAATCTACTATGTACTTCTGCGTACTTTATATTTTTGGATATAATATAAAGTATTTCCTAAAAAAAAAACATTGTACTTAAAAAAGTACCTATTGGCTTAGCAGATTTAGACTTTAAACAGTGTAGTGTATGTGCCTAGGTTCAAATTTATATCTGATCTTACGGTTGGTACTTCACTCGTTGAATAAACTTCACGGACGTTCACCGGTTGAAGTGAAAGAACATAAGTATAAATGCTTTGATCGTAGTAATCTTACTATTTACATTTTTACTATTACTGTTTTGTGATTATTTTCAATTATTGGTTAGTAACACCTATTTTATTCTTATCATGATTATTAAATAGAAGGTAACCTAATGATATTTACTTTAAATGTCCCTCACATAAATTTACGTTTCATTACATTACATTCCATACAACATTTAAAGTTATATTTTCGTGACCGCGTATATTACACCTTAAATGATATATGACTCTTGAGGTAGTGTAACACATTTCATAATAATATTTTCCAAGTCATATAAGTTACACATTTTGTGATACAACCTTGCAGGTGTCTCTGTACAATATAAATAAGGAGTTGAGTTTTTTTTTTTTTTTTAAAGAGTAATAAAACTATAAGCTGGTATTCCGTAATAATAGGAAAGACAATTTTGAATGTAATCACATAAAAATATAATGTTAGTGTTATACTACATTAGGGTAAATTTGTGTGTTCTATATGTGGAAGTATTGATGAAAATAGATTACGTGGAAAAGTTATGAAGATTCAAATGCTGCAATAGGTTATTTATTTTCATAAATTTGTTCTACTTACCCTCCCAAATACCGCCACACCCTGTCGTTTCTCCAACTAGCCAGACTGACTGATGTACCCACCCAGTGTTATACAAGCATGTCAGTTGTAACATGATACCCTTTCATGTCTTAAAGCTGTTACCCGAGAAGTCATTGTTCCTAAATCTATAAAATGTATTACACCTAAGGGTGAACAGAATAGATTCTACTCTGTCAGTTCACTAAGGCCATCTTAAAAGCTTTGTCTACATTTTTTGGAAAATTAAAAAAATATAATACCGTAATAATTAATTAGTTTTCACAGATACTCTTATGGAACACGCAAATTGTCTTTTCCTACTAACGTTATAGTCTGGAAATCTCAGTTAAATCTTATTAATAAGGAAGTTGTGAGCATGCAAGACTGTGAAAGATCAGCAGGTCACCTAAATTACGTCGGGCTTAATGAGTCGAAAGTTGCATCATTAATTATTATCTATTAGGCTAGTTCATTATTATCAGGAAACCTGAATAATATCAACGAAAGGAATTTCTTTAGGATGGTAATTAAAAACCACCATCTCTATTCTAAATATCAACGGGATAATCAGGACGAATTTTTGAGGAATATATTTTGAGTCACCCAGGAATTTTTTGTAACAAATATTCTGGCAATCCTTATGAATCGCAAGCTCCTTCTAGCTTTAGAAACACAATACACACATGAGATAACCTACTCAAAGTTTAAAGTAATATATTTTATCACTACATTAAATTCTGGAACCATCGATGTGGATGGTTTTGTCTTCCTTGCAAATGTAACAACCACTGTCTTTCCTAGGTTTAGGGGCATATGAAATCAGCAGTCCACTTGAAAGCAGAGTCAACAGCTTACTGCAAGGCTGCTATCCTATTTTGGGATATCATCAGAAAACATCAGAACGTTACAGTTTAAGACACAAATAATGTCAATAATAATTACTGTTTAAAGCTCCGGGTCCTATTTTAGATCGTTGTGTGAAACCATAACTGGCAAAAAGCCTGTCAGAAATGTCAAACAAACCTGATCTACAATGCAAAAAGATAAGATGTATACATTTTGCTTGAGTACACGATATTTATCAGGTAAAGCTTTTGAAAAGTCATGATGTTTAAATTGTATAGTTTATGTTAAATCGATCTATTAGTACGGTTTTAAGATTTTAATATCAGTTGAAAGATAAGTTAATTTTTATACAATTGCGAAGCATACTGTAAACACTATTTATTGAATGTTTTACAAACTAAACGTTGTAAGTCATAAGACCTGGAGTTCTTAGTTTTGTAAATTATATTTTCTTTTAATTTATAATCGTCATATTGATAAAATTAATGTTCATGAACAGTAACCATATTTTATAGTTGAGAGATAACAAAATGACGTCAAATTTTCTTATCATCGCTGTTAAGAAGCTTGTGCTGTGCACTAATTTTAGTCAACCAGTTAGTGTTCACTACAACTTCAAGTGAAGTTGTCTTGAACAACCACTAATAAATCTTAAATAAAGTATAGTTATTTAGCTGTTAATAATCAAAGCGTAGTGATAATATTATACCCAAAACAATTATGAAAAACATGTTTCTTGATTAATAACAATTATTAATACAAATGAACGTCACACAATATAAATGTATTGCAATATATAAAGGAAATATACAAATATATTGAATTATATTTCAGTTAAACACGTTTATCTTCTATAAATATGTATGCTAAACGTATCTACAAAATATTCACGTTCACAAAATACAAAAAAAGAGTTTTAATAAAATAAGAGCTTGTGTGTATTATAGATAATGTTTACATAGACATGCAGTATGCCCATTCTAATGTTTAATGGAATGTAGAACATTCTCACATCTCTCGCATAGCTGTTTCCTTGTGTTTCTCTCCAACGACTCTCTTGAGTTTCATCCTATAACCATATTTTATATAAACTGCTAAGCATATTCAATGTTACTACTCCTCTTCTGGAAACATTTGCGTAAGATGTTTGAAGATATATTAGTAATGATTTTGTCAGTGGTTCTTTATAAGTGGTTTATATAAAATGTATTGTTTTATATAATTACATAACTTTTTAATTTCATAAGGTAAAATGTATAAGGTAACTGTATGATATGTAAAATACGTGCGTACTTACTTCAGTAAAATCTCATTGTACCAGTTGTATTGAAGTCATAAAAGAATGTGTAGGAATATCGTAGAGTTCAGAACTTGGTTCATTTATTATTTTCCTGCCGTCTCTTCCAATAACGGTTTGACAGTTTATTTTTCGGTAGACTGGCATCAGTCATCTGTTCAGTACCTGTGATTGGGTGATTGTTGGCAGGTGACTTCAAAGTCCTGGCACACTTCGTAGCTGATTGATATAAATGGCAATCCTACCTTGGTTACTGAAATTGATTGGATCTGTGTTGGATATTTCATGAAAAATAGAGCATAATCAACATAACACACCAAGCAATACATAGTCCATATCTTGCAATTATTCTATATTCTTTGACATAAAATAACTATGAAACCTGTATTATTGTGCATTCTGGCATCTATTTGCATTTTACTAGGTAACTAAGCACTCCTGTTTTATGCCAAAGAAAAGATAAATTTATATATAATCAAATTAAGTTTATAGAAAAATTATTAGAAGCATGTAAATAATGGTAACTGTTAAAGAGAACGCTTGTATGGGAGGAAATCTGCTGTCACAAAAATATAACTTTAGGATATAAATAAGATAAGTATCTTTATTTTAGGACCACAAACGTATTTTATATACTTCCTATAACACAAAGATGAGAGCTTACTCTTAACAATTTATTAACAGTATACATTTAAACATGATTCCTATACGTATGTCGTTCTGAAATAACATTGGCACATAACCCAAAATATATCAATTAATTCAACTTTTTACTCATACCATTACCTTCAATAAGAAGTGACCTTTTGCACACTATTTTCACGGTTATCTTTCTTTTCCCTCTTATACAATGGCGTTTGTGCTGAGAGTGTTGTATTGCGGATGAAACATGGTCCAATAAAGACCCCTTCCATTGAGTCATTGAGTTATGATATGCCACACACAACAGTGTTGCCTTGGTGAGCGTGCAAGATATTGAAACTGAACCAATAACAAACTTAAGTACAGGAGTTAATGGTAAATAAAGTACCTTAACAAATAGCATGCACCACAATTTTGATTAAAGTTTTTGTTTTTCGTAAGCATAAAGTTACATCTTATAAAACAGTAATATTGTTTGTGTTTTTTTTTTAATTGTTTTACATGCCAAAAACATAATAGTTATATAATATTGTTGGGTTTTTATGTGATATTCTCGTAGCTCATTGGAAGGTAGGGATAGTACGTTCATGGGTGTGTGAGAGAACCAATGACTCATACGTTTATAAGTGGGTGAGAGTCCTGGTAATTTCATACGTGTAAGGGTGGGTTGGGGATATCTTAACAACGTTAAAAATGGTGGGTTACGAGTATGGTTAAGTGAGAGGACCATTAACTTCGTACGTGTATGAGTCGGTGGGTGGGGTGCTAACATTGTATGTTCATGGGTGGGTAGGACGGCTGCCGATACATTTGTATAGGTAAGAGGAGTATGAGGAAGAATTTTCAGGCCAGTATTTTGATTAATACTACTAAATAGTAAATAAACATTCAATTAATTATTTTGTTTCATATATATGTGTTTTTAAGTTAAGATATATGATCAGCTACATTTGCTAAAAACAATAGCTACATATTGTTTGCAAAAAGCTTGTTTACATTTTCACACAAAATGATCAACGTCCCAATGCCCTTATTTTTATGTCATGGAAATCTTAAAACTTGATTGGCAGAAGACTAACTTACTGACTGAGGATGATAGAGCAGATGTTCTCATCCCTGCAAAACTGGCCGTTGTTACCACAGTGTCTTGTTTCATTTAGTCATTAGATCCACATTAACTAAATTTAAACAAAATAATAAAAATTAATAAAATGCAAATAAAAAAGTAGTATTAGCCCATACAAGTTATAGACATAAAAGTATACATCACTGTCTCATGTTATTTTACAATTACGAAAGTAAAACATGTATAGTGTCAGACATGCATATATATATATGCTTTTAGTTTTCATAATTTCCTTTATTACCTCTAAAATGCAATTTGATAAAATTTATTAAAACAAAACAGTGTACATAATCTATATACTATAAAGCTCAAAGTCTGGTCAACAGACCAGACAGACGACTCACTCACTCAACTAAATTTTGAGGCACTTCCGGAGGTCCTACCCCCATAAAGTTTATACTTGAATTGTAGCTCTCGGTCTAAAACCTCCAGGAAAACACAAAAGTTTACTTTTTCTACTCATAAAAAAAATAGCGGCTTTTTAATCCAAAAACTGTCCCAATGTATTTATTACAAGAAAATCACCAAAAAGGAGTTTTTATCATCTAACTTGAGGAAAATCTTCAGTAAAATGTTCAAATCTTCACGGTTCTATGTGAAGCAAACGCGCACCTCATATATGAATTTTAGCTTGAGTATCAAATTTTTTAAATATTTTATCTTATCTCTAGTGGGGTATCAAACTAAAGATATTTTAATCTCTTGAATTTAAATATATCATCATATTTGGAAAAAGGTAAATAATATAGGGAATATTCCCCCAAAACAAAAAATCCTTAGAAAAACACAAAATAGGGTAGTACTAAAGTAAAACAGCCAGTTTTAAGCTATATGTATTTATCTCCTAAATCATATTATACCGTTACATTTTGCAATAGATATCGTTTGAGGGCTCTTCCCCCCACCCCAATAAAAAATATGCTCCAAAACACAAAATTGGGTAATGTTAAACTAATATACCCAAGTGGTGTTTCAAACTAAAGGTATACTCATGTTAATTATTAATATACCATCATATTTTAGAAAATGCTGTGTTTATGGGCTTCAGTGCCCCCAAAACCAAAATTACTGGTCATACTGCTTAAGAATCCTGGCGAGGGCATAGGCCGATCTTCCTCACGAGGGGAAATACCGAGATCCACAAATGGTACTGTAGCAGACTGCCTTGGTGAGGCCGCAAGCCGAACTTTTTTGATCTACGTAAATGATATATCATCATCTCTACGGCACGGAAGACTTGTCCAATACGCTGATGATACGACCATTGGTTTTAGTTAAAAATCTAAATCTGACTTGGAAATTCATACATTTACGGAATTAAACGGACTAACGTAACATTTGAAAAACATTAATTTAAGAACAAATACAAGAAAAACTAATCTCATTCATTTCTGTCTACGCCCATCACATTCGGAGTATAGTACCAGAGTGATGGTAGACGAAACAGAAGCCGAAGAAGTCCAAGCGACCAAGTTTCTTGGTGTGTACTTAGACCGCTGTTTAACATTGAATAATCTTATTGATAGCGTTGCTCCAGAGTGACCTTTGGAATTTATGCTATGAAAACACTAAGTTCTGCTCAATTCAAGTAATACTGACAGCGTATTATGGATTCATCTATCCTCACCTATCCTATGGAGTGGTGCTCTGGGGCAGTTGTACAAACAACGAATTTACAAGATTGTTCAGGTTACAAAAAAAGGTAATAAGAATAATCTGTAAATTAAAAATGAGAGAGTCATGCAAAACCGCGTTCAAAACTTTACAACCGTTGACCCTGCCTTGCATATACATACTAGAAACCGCCCACTATTGCAGGTCAAAATGTGTTCTCACACGAGGCACAGACATACATGCACATGCAACTAGAGGTAGGGAAAACTTCCGAACTAGGCAACACAGAACGGTCGTTTTTTTAAACTGTGTGTGCTCTTTCACAGGTTGGTGTACATTTAATCAACAGTTTACCATCCAAAAATAAAAGCCTCAATTCACTCAAGGCGTTTAAGGCAAGTTTAAAAAGGGTTCTGATATCTGAGGCCTTTTACAGTGTAGGAGAGTTTTTAGCACATAACTGGGAGACCAATGATTTGGCCCGACTAACACCAGTAATGAAACTGCTGCAAGCTTTATATGTATAGAAGAGCAATGAATGAATGTGACACTTTTGTATGTATAAATGTGAAAATTGTAGAATGATTGTGTAAATATAGATTTTTTTTTAAGAGTGACGATTGCGATACATGTATATTGTACTTGTCAATGCAATAAATAAATAAATAAAACTTTCCCATGCGAGGCCGTAGGCCGAGCTGCCCCACGAGACCGTAGGGCGAGTCACATAAAGGGGCTAAAATCAAAGTATCAAGGCGAGGCCGCAGACCGAGCTTACTTCAGCAGCGCAGTGAGGACGGGATTGGCATGCAAAGCGTGCAGGGGTGTCCCCTAGTGTGCGTAATAAAACGAGTTTATTCCGGTTTTCCAATTGACTATGTACTATTGTCAAACAAACTATTGAGATTGTTTGTCAATAATTTGAAGTCATGTTGAGAAAAATCAGTTTTGTGGATGGGAGATTGTATAGCTTTGAAGTAAAGTATGGATACAAAATTTTTGTTCAAATTTCACCAAAACAACACATGAATATTATACATTTGAATAAGTTACTATCAAACTAAGAATAACTGATTTTGAACACATATACCATTACACAGTCATGAGTTTAGGAAGAGACTTTTTCCATTCATATTTATAAGCCAACAAAACACATTCATGGCTCAAAATATCAATTATATACATTCAAAATATTCAAAAAGTATATAAATAAATGATTTTGTATCTTCTGTAAATAAAAAAGTACATACTTTACTAAAAATATGTACGGGTTAAAAATAAAATGTCCCATTTCTTTCAGCTGTCAGGACCATTTAGGTCAAACAGTTTGAATAACAGTACAAAGGAAATACATTTCGAGAAAAAGATTAACCGGATGAAGTACATCGTCAAAGTCCAGTAAAACATGTGAAATATTAACTTTTAAGTTTGTTAATTACACTTTGAGATACTTTTTTTCTTCCTTAAAAAAAGACTTCGTAACATTGTACATTGTGTACCTGATTATCTGTTTATTTTAGAAAAATTTTAATAGTAGTCAATACATAGTATTGCTAACCAAATATATAAAAAGTGTAAATAAAATGACCAACCTGTTGGTACATTTTATATATTTAACCCTATACTAGTAAATGGAGACTGTCACTTAATACTAATAAATTCATATTATTTGTAAACGATTCAATAGTGATCCAAACTCTTCACTTCACTAAGTGATTTAATTCATAAATACATTCATATCAATACAGCTAAAATGTTTATAGGTTTAATATAACTACCACGTACATGCACTCGTAAACAAACTTAAGCATATCACGGCTGTTAACAGTCGACAGTAGTACACCTCAGAATTGATCCAACAAATCACATCTGTTAACAGTCGACAGTAGTACACTTCAGAATTGATCCAACAAATCACGGCTGTTAACAGTCGACAGTAGTACACCTCAGAATTGATCCAACAAATCACATCTGTTAACAGTCGACAGTAGTACACTTCAGAATTCATCCAACAAATCACATCTGTTAACAGTCGACAGTAGTACACTTCAGAATTCATCCAACAAATCACGGCTGTTAACAGTCGACAGTAGTAGACCTCAGAATTGATCCAACAAATCACATCTGTTAACAGTCGACAGTAGTACAATTCAGAATTCATCCAACAAATCACAGCTGTTAACAGTCGACAGTAGTACACCTCAGAATTGATCCAACAAATCACATCTGTTAACAGTCGACAGTAGTACACTTCAGAATTGATCCAACAAATCACAGGTGTTAACAGATGTCAGTAATACACCTCGGAATTGATCCAACAAATAACATCTGTTAACAGTCGACAGTAGTACACGTCAGAATTCATCCAACATATCACGGCTGTTAACAGTCGACAGTAGTACACCTCAGGATTGATCCAACAAATCACATCTGTTAACAGTCGACAGTAGTACAATTCAGAATTCATCCAACAAATCACAGCTGTTAACAGTCGACAGTAGTACACCTCAGAATTGATCCAACAAATCACATCTGTTAACAGTCGACAGTAGTACACTTCATAATTGATCCAACAAATCACAGGTGTTAACAGATGTCAGTAATACACCTCGGAATTGATCCAACAAATAACATCTGTTAACAGTCGACAGTAGTACACCTCAGAATTGATCCAACAAATCACGGCTGTTAACAGTCGACCGTAGTACACCTCCGAATTGATCCAACAAATCACAGCTGTTAACAGTCGACAGTAGTACACCTCCGAATTGATCCAACAAATCACAGCTGTTAACAGTCAACAGCAGTACATCTCAGAATTGATCCAATAAATCACAGCTGTTAACAGTCGACAGTAGTACACCTCCGAATTGATTCAACAAATCACAGCTGTTAACAGTCAACAGCAGTACATCTCAGAATTGATCCAATAAATCACAGCTGTTAACAGTCGACAGTAGTACACCTCCGAATTGATCCAACAAATCACAGGTGTTAACAGATGTCAGTAATACACCTCGGAATTGATCCAACAAATCACAGCTGTTAACAGTCAACAGCAGTACATCTCAGAATTGATCCAACAAATCACAGCTATTAACAGTCTACAGCAGTACACCTCAGAATTGATCCAACAAATCACGGCTGTTAACAGTCGACCGTAGTACATCTCAGAATTGATCCAACAAATCACAGCTGTTAACAGTCGACAGTAGTACACCTCCGAATTGATCCAACAAATCACAGCTGTTAACAGTCAACAGCAGTACATCTCAGAATTGATCCAATAAATCACAGCTGTTAACAGTCGACAGTAGTACACCTCCGAATTGATTCAACAAATCACAGCTATTAACAGTCTACAGCAGTACACCTCAGAATTGATCCAACAAATCACGGCTGTTAACAGTCGACCGTAGTACACATCTGAATTGATCCAACAAATCACAGCTGTTAACAGTCGACAGTAGTACACCTCCGAATCTATTCAACAAATCACAGCTGTTAACAGTCAACAGCAGTACATCTCAGAATTGATCCAACAAATCACAGCTGTTAACAGTCAACAGCAGTACATCTCAGAATTGATTCAACAAATCACAGCTGTTAACAGTCAACAGCAGTACATCTCAGAATTGATCCAACAAATCACAGCTGTTAACAGTCAACAGCAGTACATCTCAGAATTGATTCAACAAATCACAGCTGTTAACAGTCAACAGCAGTACATCTCAGAATTGATTCAACAAATCACAGCTGTTAACAGTCAACAGCAGTACATCTCAGAATTGATCCAACAAATCACAGCTGTTAACAGTCGACAGTAGTACACCTCCGAATTGATTCAACAAATGACAGCTATTAACAGTCTACAGCAGTACATCTCAGAATTGATCCAACAAATCATAGCTGTTAAAAGTCAACAGCAGTACATCTCAGAATTGATTCAACAAATCACAGCTGTTAACAGTCAACATCAGTACATCTCAGAATTGATCCAACAAATCACAGCTGTTAACAGTCGACCGTAGTACACCTCCGAATTGATTCAACAAATCACAGCTGTTAACAGTCAAAAGCAGTACACCTCCGAATTGATTCAACAAATCACAGCTGTTAACAGTCAACAGCAGTACATCTCAGAATTGATTCAACAAATCACAGCTGTTAACAGTCAACAGCAGTACATCTCAGAATTGATTCAACTAATCACAGGTGTTAACAGTCGACAGTAGTACACCTCCGAATTGATTCAACAAATCACAGCTGTTAACAGTCAACAGCAGTACACCTCCGAATTGATTCAACAAATCACAGCTGTTAACAGTCGACAGTAGTACACCTCCGAATTGATTCAACAAATCACAGCTGTTAACAGTCGAAAGTAGTACATCTCAGAATTGATCCAACAAATCACAGCTGTTAACAGTCGACAGTAGTACACCTCCGAATTGATTCAACAAATCACAGCTGTTAACAGTCTACAGCAGTACATCTCAGAATTGATCCAACAAATCACAACTGTTAACAGTCGACAGTACTACACCTCAGAATTGATTCAACAAATCAACTGTTAGATGCATAAAATTAAAACCGTTTCTAGAACCTGTCTAGAATCCTACCATTTCATTTATATACACAACTAACCGATTCTCACAAAATGCTTGATTTTTTTCGAATTATCAGCTGTCTTAGGATCGCGTAGTCTTAAGTAAATGCATTGCTGTTTCAACCATATATGGTAGTAAACCTTACCTACTAATTAAATTACTGACACAAACATTCCTTTTACATGTGATATATATTTAAAATTAATATAATATTGAAGGATGCCACTTAACAAACACACCAAAATACTACTTTAATTCTTATAAACACGTGTTCAAAAAGTGGGCATTATATTTTTAAACAACAAAAGATTAAGCTTTATATGTTGCACCTTAATGATACACTTAAGGTATACTTTCTCAAGGAACTGTACATTTTGTAGAACATGAAAATAATGGCCCATTAGAAGTCGGAAGAAAATGTTCAATGGGAGCATAAGTCGATTTCTAATTTTTCATCGTGGTCGATACAAGCCATGTGAGAAAGGTAAATAAGCATAGAGAACCATACCGTAGCAAAACGTGGGCAGTCCACTTGTATGAGTATATTGCTGTAATCTAAAACACGATAAGATTATAATATTTTATAACGCATATTAAATGTTAAGGAATGCTGTCCAAGAAATTAAGAATAATAGATCCTGCAATATATTTGTAACATATAAAACTACAATATTATAATAATATCTCTCATATATATATATATATATATATATATATATATATATATATATATATATATATATGTATATATATATAACTAAGAGTTACTCTTAGTTATATATAAGTAATATTGAATATTGTAATATTTCAATATTAACAAAACATTTAATGTATATAGATACATAAAATAACTGAAGAGGAAAATAATATATTCTAGAAAGGTATATGGTGACACCTTGATGAAATATTCAGTGCATCCTTTGTGTTTTATATATTACTTCCAAAGTGACCTAGCATTCCAAGGGAACACATATGTTTAATATTTATAATATATGTTTTATATATAATGACATACAGTTTATCTTGTCTCTCGTGTGAGTTATATTTCCATTAAAACAGTAACTCTCTATAAAGTGTTTGATTCAAGAATTATGATCAGAAATATAACAAAGATTATGATAGAAAATACTAGGTAAAAATATCGATAGATATTTAGATTTTCCTTTACAGGTATTTAGAAAAAGATTTGGTATATTAAAATCTATTTGGTGAATAAATTAATGTATATACACAGTTATGTAAAATTAACCGTTTATATGTAATTTACAAGTGCAGTTAACTTATTATTCTTGTTCTGGCATAACAAAGTGGACAAATATGGAAACGCTTTCACAAATGTTGTACTACTTCACTTGTAAAAGTGATATCATGTATATAATCATGGTTGTAAAGAAAATATTTCTTAAAGCCATTATTGATATTTGGCCCTTTCAGGAGGGTGGCCCTCGAGGTGTTGGGTCCTTTCAGGAGGGTGGCCCACGAGGTGTTAGGTCCTTTCTAGAGGGTGGCCCACAAGGTGTTGGTTCTTTTCAGGAGGGTGGCCCACGAGGTGTTGGGTCCTTTCAGGAGGGTAGCCCACAAGGTGTTGGGTCCTTTCAGGAGGGTGGCCCACAAGGTGTTGGTTCCCTTCTAGAGGGTGGCCCACAAGGTGTTGGTTCCTCTCAGGAGGGTGGCCCACAAGGTGTTGGTTCCTTTCAGGAGGGTGGTCCTCGAGGTGTTAGGTCCTTTCTAGAGGATGGCCCACAAGGTGTTGGTTCCTTTCTAGAGGGTGGCCCACAAGGTGTTGGTTCCTTTTAGGAGGGTGGCCCACAAGGTGTTGGTTCCTTTCTAGAGGGTGGCCCACGAGGTGTAAGGTCCTTTCTAGAGGGTGGCCCACAAGGTGTTGGTTCCTTTTAGGAGGGTGGCCCACGAGGTGTTAGGTCCTTTCTAGAGGGTGGCCCACAAGGTGTTGGTTCCTTTCAGGAGGGTGGCCCACGAGGTGTTGGGTCCTTTCAGGAGGGTAGCCAATGAGGAGTTGAACTAAAATCTTCAATGTAAGCCTATGGCAAGTTTGGTATGAAATGAAAGGTGGTATCAATTCAAGAGAAATTAGCTGCCGCAAACTGTACGTCTTAAGGTATATTCCTTCCACAGTAGCGGTCATTTGAATTTAAAGTAACTAATTTTATCACTATTATTTCTCCGTGATTTCACGCTTTCAAATACATTATCCTGATGAAAAATTACACTTTATGGAGCACAATTATTCAAAAAAATTAAATTATCACATTATCTATGGAAAAATAGCCATACAACTTAGTTACTACATAAGACAAATGAATAATGTTTTTTGTTATGAAGTTCCAATAACCACTACTCGGGAAAGGATAAACGTTTTATGTTCCGTTTTGCGACATTTATTTTTTCTTGAATTTTATAATATTCAAGTCTGTTTTATTACAGTTAAATGATATTACTCCAACTTGTGTCATTTGATACCAAACTCCTAGGCTTGGAGCACATTGGAGATTATCGTTAAACTCCTCACGGCCCATACCCCTTAAAAGATGAATTGTAACTAATGGGGTTAAATGTAGGTTTTTGTAAACATAATGAAGTACAAGATTTCACTTTACGAGTAAAGTCATACAGTTGTGAAAGTTGTGTTTATCATACAGTCATAAATTCAAAGTTGTGAAAGCTTTTCCATGTTTTTTCCACCTTGTATTATTTAACGACCCATTATTTAGCCAGCCGTCATATTTCAACTATGTATAGCTTGGTGATTTTTATAGGGTACATCATGCACGTTTACATGATGGGGGTTTTCCCTAGAAAAATCTACGAATGTTACAGAGTTTTCTAGTTCTGATTTTGTTTTAAGACTGTGACCCATCATTTTTTACTCGTAAATTTTAAAACAATAATAGGTTATTAATTTTTTACGTTCAAGTAAAAGTAAACAAAAAGACGATTAAACATGTTATGTTTGAATTCTACCAGAGTAAAATTTTGATAAAGGGTAAAATTAGTTTTCAATATGTAGGCCTAATATAATTTATACTGATAATTTTGTCATAAGTTGTCGATTACTTTGACTTATGAAGCTAAACACCAATCGATTAGCCTTCCCCAACGCTGGGCACTCGTTCACATCAAGAGTTGTACAAGCCTCTCAATGTATCAATGTACAGTGAAACATTAGGGTGTACGATCTTAAAAACATTAAAAAAAAATAATAAAAGAATTATTTTTGAGTTGTTCTAATCTACTAATAAAACTGTTTAGATAAATGGTATTAAGTCATTAGGAGTACTATTTTTTTCAATAAATTAATACAACTGTTTCACAGAGAAACAGGAATTTGTCTAATACACACCTTTAACGGGCTAAACAAAGTTACCGGATGTGTGAGCTACGTCCCTTTCGACAGAACCAAAATTTTATACGACAGGAAATAGGGTTATTAAGAGTTATTTTATACTAAGGTAAGTTTCAAGTAATAGGGTTATATATTCAATTTGATAGGGTTATACTTTATTTAATAAGTTATTAAATAAAGTATAACCCTATCAAGTGGAGGAAAATAAAGAACAAAAAACTAAAAATTTAAAAATAGGAGTTGTCAATGTACCACTTAATACTTAGGTCTGGCACAACACACACTCACGCACGCATATACCCACACAAACACTCCTAATCATCCCCTACAGAGCTTTTTACTCTGTAGAGGAATTCTTAATAGTTGAATAATAAGGATTAATAATAAAGACGACATTTATTATTTTAGCCATGTATATAAATATTTCCTATTTTGATTAGAATAACTTAAATTTACATTTACAGTAACTTTAATTGTGTATATATATTTGACCTTTGTAATACAATTGTAAAAATCTTCTACTACAAATAATATTTTGATTTATTATTTTGACTATTGATATAATAGAGTATAAGGGGGAAATAAAAGAACAACAGAAAAAAAGTAGAATAGTTCAAAATAAAAGTACTACTTGTAAATACAATTTAAATGTAAAGTAATTTGACAAGGATAGGCCAGAATTATTTAATTATACTTTGACTAATTATAAATATAATACCAACTATAAAGACGTGATAATACATTCTTTTATTAAATAACAATTATTTTAATCCTTTGACACAATAAATAATTTTAATAGGTGTCGTTTAGAAGGTAAAACCAACTAAGATATTTTAAATTAAGTTTAATATATGGTTTAAGGGGATGGTTAACGAGATAATGCGTTTTTCATTCATTACGTAGTTGTGAACGTATTCATTGATTGAACTGTGGCGTCTAGAGTCATAACACTAGTTAAATTATCAAACTGTATGTAAGAAAAGCTTTGAGTTTTATATTTATTATTAAATATGTTTAACTGTTGAACTAAGATTATTTCACCTGAAAATATATCATTCATAACCAAAAAAAGACAAAATTAATAATATGGAACGACAAAATGTTTTCATATTTTGAGCCAGTATTAACTGTGAGAGAAATATGTTTTAAAAAATGTTTAAATATCAGATTACTTAAAATAGTTGTTTTTACTGAACTGAGGTCAGTACCTACAGGAATACAAACCGTACCGTTCACTAACCAATGACAGTAGAGAGATAAGAACTGTTGAATTCTATAAACAAGGTCCTATATTAAGAAAATTCATGTAAAATACAACCAGAATGATACCTTGAATCCCAAGTTGTGGTTGAAAAAAGTATTTTTAAATATTGTTTCGTTAAATTAAAATGACACTGTGAAGGGACTGAAAAGTGTTATATTGTTGGAACTAAAGCCACTGCAATGTTGGGATTGGTTACATTTAATTAACCTAATCCACAAGGGTGGCAATGGTGGTTTTTATTCATTATATAATATCTTTAACTGTGAACATTTATTATGGTTAAATCATCACTGTTGAATATTTCAAATATCCCACGTAACTTTATATCTGGTGATATTTAAATTTCTTATTAGCAGTAAAGCACATCAGTATTATGTGACATATTTTTGTAGGATAACAATAGCCCCTATAAATCTGTTAGTGAGGGTAATTTTTACTAAAATAAATGTCTAATGTTTCTATAATTAGACTTACAAGAATTTATCTATCAGGCTCAGGCAATATACCTAAACCGTTCGGCAATATTCACATTAAGGTTTTTACAGAATGTGACATTTTCATGTGCGTGTGTAGTTGTACGAACGCACGCACGTAGGTGTTAGTACAATATAAATATTTGATGTGAAAGTGTCTCATACCTTACAATTGCAACAATCAATTTGGTGTTTTTATCGACAGTTGTCGGCACTAGTTGCGCACTGCTGTAACCCAGCTACTTGGAGACAAAGTGCTGTGGAGATTGGAGGCGATGGGTTATATGATCTCTTAATACCATGGCGTCCGCTCAGTTATTGAGATCGGAGTAATAAGTTCACAATATTAAGCTAACTTCAATCTAAACTCTTTCTTCAAATTATGTTCTATTTTATAAGTTTCTCAGCCGCAGTGGTAATAAATTGTAATAATTGCCATAAATTTATAGTAAAATACATTGGAGCTAAACAGACAACTTCGTCGTTCTTCGTGAGCCTTACATGTACTTCTTAAATTGTTTGGTACCCTATTTAAATACTTCGGTAATGGTATTGACAGTGGATGCTTTTTAAGCAATATTTTATCACATTATTTAAACTCCACCATGGTATATGCAAAGATGCACCAACACAAAGGGGCATTGGTTGCCCTTTAACGAATGGGTACATCACGGCATCTCTCCGTAATGGGGGGGGGTATAAGCTCTTGTAATTCAGACACCAAAGAGCTGTGAAGCTTGTTAATGGATAGAAAGAGTGTCAAACAATAACAAAATTCCAGAGAAAATTGGCAGATATTGTTGCAAAGAAGCATTACATATGATTTTTTTCTTATATTTAAATTTAAAATGATTTAGGAAAATTGTTTATGTAGTTGGTTTAGCTTAAAGACTAAACAAATTGTATAATATGTCTATACAAACCAAAATCAGTTTAATATCTACTACATTCCATTATATTTTTAAGAGATAGTTTTAATTGTTAGTGTCAGACTTTTACTGTACACACTGAAATACTAGTGGTAAAACTAATATTTTAACTAACCCAACCAAATTAATAATGGTACCTTGAAAATATAAATGACACTGATGTTTAAATATGAATGTATAGTAACAATAGTATTTATTAAATGTAAATAAATGATCCGTCAGATATCGTGTGGATAAATTGAAGTTAAAGTGGCATACTGAAACTCCCCTATCTCAATACAAATAATAACTATATTTTCAATACTACTGGAAGAGTATTGGCCACAATTTCAACTAATGGCCCAATAAAACTACCGTCAATACTTAACCACACCACTTATTTTTACCGCCCTACCGAGGCGTCCAACAAATAATAACGTTAGTATGTTCTTTAATAATGATAATGTGTACGACAGTACCAACTTACGACCATTTAAGAATTACAGAATCACACATTATGACTTAAGGGCCTCAAATATCATAGTGATGCCCTTAAGTGTAGTCTTACTAGTGTCAGATGCTGTTCAATAGCAGCAATGTATACGACAGTACCATCTTACGACCCATTAAATTAACACATCATAAAAGTACCACCTTATGACTTAAAGGCCTCACACAATATAGTACTTCCTTTAAGTTTAGTCGCACAATAGTTACTTGTCAGAATGTTTATTAGTAGTGGCAATGTCTACGACAGTACCAACTTACGACCCGTAAAGTATCACATAATCATAAATTATGACTTAAATACCTCAAATATATAGTAATACCCTTAAGTGTAGTCTCACAACAGTTACATGTCAGAATGTTGTTTAGTAGTGGCAATGTCAACGACAGTACCAATTTACGACCCGTTAAGTATCACTGAATCATACATTATAACTTAAATGCCTCAAATAATACAGTAATACCCTTAAGTGTAGTCTCACAACAGTTACTTGTCAGAATGTTGTTTAGTAGTGGCAATGTCTACGACAGTACCAACTTACGACCCGTTAAGTATCACTGAATCATACATTATGACTTAAATAACTCAAATAATACAGTAATACCCTTAAGTATAGTTGCACAACAGTTACTTGTCAGAATGTTGTTTAGTATTGGCAATGTCAACGACAGTACCAACTTACGACCCGTTAAGTATCACTAAATCATACATTATGACTTAAATGCCTAAAATAATACAGTAATACCCTTAAGTGTAGTCGCACAACAGTTACTTGTCAGAATGTTGTTTAGTAGTGGCAATGTCAACGACAGTACCAACTTACGACCCGTTAAGTATCACTGAATCATACATTATGACTTAAATGCCTCAAATAATACAGTAATACCCTTAAGTGTAGTCGCACAACAGTTACATGTCAGACTGTTGTTTAGTAGTGGCAATGTCTACGACAGTACCAACTTACGACCCATTAAGTATCACTGAATCATACATTATGACTTAAATGCCTCAAATAATACAGTAATACCCTTAAGTATAGTTGCACAACAGTTACTTGTCGAAATGTTGTTTAGTAGTGGCAATGTCAACAACAGTACCAACTTACGACCCGTTAAGTATCACTGAATCATACATTATGACCTAAATGCCTCAAATAATATAGTAATACCCTTAAGTGTAGTCGCACAACAGTTACTTGTCAGAATAATGTTTAGTAGTGGCAATGTCTACGACAGTACCAATTTACGACCCGTAAAGTATCACATAATCATAAATAATTATGACTTAAATGCTACAAATAATACAGTAATGCTCTTAAGTGTAATAGCACAACAGTTACATGTCAGAATGTTGTTTAGTAGTGGCAATGTCTACGACAGTACCAACTTACGACCCGTTAAGTATCACTGAATCATACATTATGACTTAAATGCCTCAAATATTATAGTAATACCCTTAAGTGTAGTCGCACAACAGTTACTTGTCAGAATGTTGTTTAGTAGTGGTAATGTCTACGACAGTACCAACTTACGACCCGTTAAGTATCACTGAATCATACATTATGACTTAAATACCTCAAATATTATAGTAATACCCTTAAGTGTAGTCGCACAACAGTTACATGTCAGACTGTTGTTCAGTAATAGCACTGTTTATGACAGTAACAACTTTAAAACCATTAAAGTACCACATCATTACACTTTACTACTTAAGTGTACCAAATAATGTTTTACGGTTCAGAGTCGAGTGCTGCAATAGTATACTGTTTATTAGTAGGTTAATATTACTCATACAAACAATGGTCCTAATTTCAATATAGTAATAATAAAGTAATGATGAGTTGAGTTTTATTTTTTTAAATAGTATTTTTTAAAAGGGGTCTTTATAAATGTATAATTTTATTATAACTAATTTTTAAATGATGCGTTGCTTTATTTAAGAATATAGTTTATATCTGTTTAATAACAACATTAATTGCATTTTTACTTTTTTCTCATTTTAATTGAAGAATAAATCTTGTAATTTCAAAAACGTATCAGTTCTAATATTATTTTACAACTTGAAATAAGTTGCTTGTAAAATGAAGAAAACAACGGAGTGTAGTAAAAAAGACATTTTCAGGCTTTACAACAACCATTTATGTTTAAATAGTATACCATTGTTGTTGTAACTATGGTATACTATCTGTTGAAAACCTCTTATAAATATATTGCCAGAGGCTTTTTTACTTGTCCATGACATTGGCTCACTGAAATACACGGGCTTATAATAAATTATGCTATTTTGACATCATAAATATATAATTAATAAAAAAATTATATCTTATATAATTATAATATAATCCTAATTATCTGCAAGGCATGTATGATTTTATTAATAATGCATTTTGACAACGC
The DNA here is from genome assembly GCA_035578905.1 of Stictocephala bisonia. NCBI lineage: Eukaryota > Metazoa > Arthropoda > Insecta > Hemiptera > Membracidae > Stictocephala > Stictocephala bisonia. The sequence goes on along the minus strand of JAQJVL010000072.1, from coordinate 2,966,459 downwards.
ATTTTAATGAATATTATTTTGCATTTTAATTAATTTTTAAAACGTTGACTATAGAATAATTTTCAGTAGTCAACGTTTTAGTAGTCAACGTTTTAAAAATAGCAATTAAGTAAATAGCCTCATATGTTTTTGTTTTTCTAGTACAAGCATTTATCCTGATCAAGACCGTACAGAACTGTGTCTGATGTGTGACACATTCATATCAGCCTAACTCAACATGTTTAGTAAAACAAGAGTAAGGAACTTTAATGTACACGAGTTTATCAAAAATATGATATGAAGCAAAACACAAATGCTTAGCTCAAATAAGATATGTTTAGGAGTCCTCATGTAATTGTAAATGAGTCTAACTATAACAACTACATTAATGTACTAACTGTACGTCTATATTTAAGTAAGAATCCTCAATACTTGACATTATAAACTTGCTCCTTACTATTTGTAAATGAGTCCAACTATAACAACTACATTAATGTACTAACATTACTGTATGTTTAAAGGGAAAATATGTCTACCTTTAAATAACAATCCTCAATACTTGACATTATAAACTTGCTCCTTACTATTTGTAAATGAGTCCAACAATAACAACTATATTAATGTACTAACATTACTGTATGTTTAAAGGGAAAATATGTCTACCTTTAAATAACAATCCTCAATACTTGACATTATAAACTTGCTCCTTACTATTTGTAAATGAGTATAACTATAACAACTACATTAATGTACTAACTGTACGTCTACCTTTAAATAAGAATCCTCAATACTTGATAATATAAACTTGCTCCTTATTATTTGTAAATGAGTATAACTATAACAACTACATTAATGTACTAACTGTACGTCTACATTTAAGTAAGAATCCACAATACTTGACATTATAAACTTGCTCCTTACTATTTGTAAATGAGTCCAACTATAACAACTACATTAATGTACTAACTGTACGTCTACATTTAAGTAAGAATCCTCAATACTTGACATTATAAACTTGCTCCCTACTATTTGTAAATGAGTCCAACTATAACAACTTCATTAATGTACTAACTGTACGTCTACATTTAAGTAAGACTCCTCAATACTTGTCATTATAAACTTGCTCCTTACTATTTGTAAATGAGTCCAACTATAACAACTATATTAATGTACTAACTGTACGTCTACCTTTAAATAACAATCCTCAATACTTGACATTATAAACTTGCCCCTTACTATTTGTAAATGAGTCCAACTATAACAACTATATTAATGTACTAACTGTACGTCTACATTTAAGTAAGAATCCTTAATACCTGACATTATAAACTTGCTCCTTACTATTTGTAAGTGAGTCCAACTATAACAACTACATTAATGTACTAACTGTACGTCTACCTTTAAATAACAATCCTCAATACTTGACATTATAAACTTGCTCCTTACTATTTGTAAATGAGTCCAACTATAACAACTATATTAATGTACTAACTGTACGTCTACCTTTAAATAACAATCCTCAATACTTGACATTATAAACTTGCCCCTTACTATTTGTAAATGAGTCCAACTATAACAACTATATTAATGTACTAACTGTACGTCTACATTTAAGTAAGAATCCTCAATACTTGACATTATAAACTTGCTCCTTACTATTTGTAAATGAGTCCAACTATAACAACTATATTAATGTACTAACTGTACTTCTACATTTAAGTAAGAATCCTTAATACTTGACATTATAAACTTGCTCCTTACTATTTGTAAGTGAGTCCAACTATAACAACTACATTAATGTACTAACTGTACGTCTACCTTTAAATAACAATCCTCAATACTTGACATTATAAACTTGCTCCTTACTATTTGTAAATGAGTCCAACTATAACAACTATATTAATGTACTAACTGTACGTCTACATTTAAGTAAGAATCCTCAATACTTGACATTATAAACTTGCTCCTTACTATTTGTAAGTGAGTCCAACTATAACAACTACATTAATGTACTATCTGTACGTCTGCCTTTAAATAACAATCCTCAATACTTGACATTATAAACGTGCTCCTTACTATTTGTAAATGAGTCCAACTATAACAACTATATTAATGTACTAACTGTACTTCTACATTTAAGTAAGAATCCTTAATACTTGACATTATAAACTTGCTCCTTACTATTTGTAAATGAGTCCAACTATAACAACTACATTAATGTACTAACTGTACGTCTACATTTAAGTAAGAATCCTTAATACTTGACATTATAAACTTGCTCCTTACTATTTGTAAGTGAGTCCAACTATAACAACTACATTAATGTACTAACTGTACGTCTACCTTTAAATAACAATCCTCAATACTTGACATTATAAACTTGCTCCTTACTATTTGTAAATGAGTCCAACTATAACAACTATATTAATGTACTAACTGTACGTCTACATTTAAGTAAGAATCCTCAAAACTTGACATTATAAACTTGCTCCTTACTATTTGTAAGTGAGTCCAACTATAACAACTACATTAATGTACTAACTGTACGTCTACATTTAAGTAAGAATCCTCAATACTTGACATTATAAACGTGCTCCTTAGTATTTGTAAATGAGTCCAACTATAACAACTACATTAATGTACTAACTGTACGTCTACATTTAAGTAAGAATCCTCAATACTTGACATTATAAACTTGCTCCTTACTATTTGTAAATGAGTCCAACTATAACAACTATATTAATTTACTAACTGTACGTCTACCTTTAAATAACAATCCTCAATACTTGACATTATAAACTTGCTCCTTACTATTTGTAAATGAGTCCAACTATAACAACTACATTAATGTACTAACTGTACGTCTACATTTAAATAAGAATCCTCAATACTTGACATTATAAATTTGCTCCTTATTATTTGTAAAATGAGGTGGGAAGAGGTTTGCCAGTTAGATGTCTGAGGTTAGAGGGGGTGGTAGGGTAGTTGTAGCACTACACGTCACTCTTATCTGGAGTCACACTATGTCACTCTTATCTCTTATCAGGAGTATTTGAGTACCTAACATATTTCCCCTGTTAATACATTGCTTATGGCTGTAAGATATAATGGTATAAGAGAAAGTGCATTTCTAAAATTCAATAAAACTTGTTTTCCTAGAAGTTTCTGCAATATGGTATGATTTTACATAACAATCATGTAAAATACAAATGTGTGCTGGGTTTAATCGTATTTTCTTATTTACATTTCTATTACTACACAAGTATTGTATTAGTAATACGTAATGTTTAATGTTAGATACTTACTGTCATTTAAGAAATAGGTTAACATAATACATTCACATTAAATGAACATAACCATTTTCAGCATTTTTATGGGGTAGTGATTGGTACAAATTAATTAGTCCCAGAAATAAAACCTGTCAACGCATCTCATTTTTAGATTTTATTATTAAAAATAAAGAGACTATTATTTTTTATAAGAAATTATGGGTTTTGATTGCTATTTTAAGAAGGACAATAATTTATTAAAAAACTCTGCAGGTGTCTTGTTGCAGCAGGTAATTTTGAAATTAACTTTCAAGATTGACTATTCTTTTGAGATAGGTAGTAATACCTATCTCAAAAGAATAGTTTGTAATTATTATGATACTATCTACTGCAACTGTTATGTTTAAAATATATTACTTCTCTTGAGTTATTTGTTGTCATTAAGACATTTTGTTACATCATTTTCTAGATTTAGTTTAGAATGTTATAACTTTAAGAGTTTTACTTTTCTAATATGACATTTAACAACTCTAAAAATGAAATATATACTAAGAGTGCACAACTTCTGTGTTGAATATGCGCAACATTTGAATCCAGTAATTATATTATGTTTTACTCTATAATAATGTAAAAGTCAGTAGATGTCTATTTGATCTATGAAATGTGTACTGATCAGTCTGCTGTTTGTACAGGTAAAAGCCTGGCTGATTGTGTTTATCTTAATGAATGGTTTATGAGTGTACCACTTTAATATGTTACAAAACTAGACCTGTTTCATTCCCTTCACAGAACAGACGTAATTTCTATGAATTGCAATACAGTTTCAATTAATTTAAATACTGATTTTAAACATACAATTATAATTTGCTAAATTCAGCATTAAAAACGTGCCAAAGTCACTAATTTAGGCCAGTTTCTTCTTAAAATACTGCTAATGTATCTTTTTATTTATTTATTTTCTTTGCTCATATAATTTACTGTATATTTTTTTAATGTTTGATTACACTTTTACTTCCAAATATAAAGTCTAAGGTTTTTTCCAGTATTTTGAATGGTTAGTGACGTCTGCAACTATCTACATTAATTTACATGGGACTACATTAGTGCTCCACTTTAGACCTCAACATAGCTTAAAATTACTGCTGTTTGGCATTGATGTATCATCTGATGATACATTAAAAAATGTAGCATTTGATAATAAAACTTTAAAAGCCCATTAAAAATCAATGTTTAAAACTTAACTACAATATAATTTCATACTCTGTACCAAATGTAGAGTACAGTTTTAAACATTTTAGTGCTTCAAAGCCTTAGAACATATTTCTTAAGGAGATTCTTATACAGATTATTGATTATAGAACAAGACAAATATACATGTTAGAGAGATTTGTTTGTGTCGTCAGTTTGTCTGTTACAGTCTCTGAGCTTGGCGTTCCCGTATGTTTTGGTTTCCTGCTGAAATAGCGAGGGAATAATCCAAAATCCAATTTACTGTAAATTGTTTGTATACGGAGGGTAATTGTTTTATAAATCCCGTAGAAAGCTACATCAGAGTGTATTTGGCCTATATAGTATAAACTAGTTCGAATTCCGAATATTTGGAATGTAACACAATTACTGAAACTGTATATAAGAGACCACTCACTATACACAGGAACAATGTTTACCTTCCCCGGTCAACATAGTTTCATTAAGGCAATATAGCATTAATGTGAATTGAAATGATTCTGTTTGATAAACGACCACGTGGAACAGTAAGAGAATACTTCTTTGAAATTAAAATGGGTTTCGATATAAATGTTGTTTGTTTTTTCTCCACTGAATATAATTTATTCCTGAATTCATTTACTATGACGTCAACTGTGAATAAATGGGTGGATATGAGGGGTGAATAAGTAAGTTAAGCGTGAATTAACGAATGTAGTAATTTTTACTAATAAAGGTCGAATTTCCCTTAAAAAGAGCTATTAAATATGACAGAGAATCCAGGGGAACTAAGGAACTTGTTATATCCTTACGTGCAATCTGATCCACGTAGTTTTGGTCTGATTTTCAGCTGATTGACAAGCTTAATTACGTAGTTTTCTTTCCTACACAACATTGACACCGCAATATAGACCCAATATGGACACCACAGACGTCTCTAGATGTGTCCCCACTGATGGCAACCATTAAATGGACATTATGTTGGTATTGAAAGGACCGATCACTGAACATATCACCTACAGTAAAGTACAGTGTCCCCTAGTAGCATGATCACAGCACTGCACCACAACTTCCGACAGTAAAAATAAAAATACCGAAAGTTATTCAGTTTTTATTATACTGTATTTTATAAAGTTATAAAGTTATACTGTATTTTATTCAATTATGTTATAAAACACATTTCACCATACTTCGAAAATAACAGGTCTTTTTTATATTGACGTTGAGTTTTAAAGATATTTTTTCGATTGCTTTAGAAGAAGGATCTAAAAACTTAGCTGGTACACAATTTAAATTGTTTCATTATGCTAACCTGAAAAGTGACTTTCGTTGAAATAAAAATATTAACGGTTCGGTTGCTTTAAAAATAAAAACGTTATGATAGTCAAAATAGAGTTTTTGGACTATATTTGAAAATAATAAAATAGTTTTTAATTAGCATAATACGTGTTGGTACATATACAGTTCAAGTAAATGTCACACAACACAAATTCATTACAATATAAGCACCAAATGTACAAATATTATTGTGATTTTTTTATGAATCCCCCTGGTCTGAGGAATGTGAGCGTGGTTCACCGAAATCGATCACCATAATATGTGTGCATTTTGTACTTGTATTGTAATATATTTGTGCATTTTGTGCTTATATTGTAATAAATTTGTGTTGTGTAACGTTTACTTGTACTGAAAATATTTAAAAAAAAGTAAATGCATACTTGTTAATCGATTCTTGTTATTGACAATAAAAATTTCTTTACATACGAAAATATATAATTTTTAGATTCAACCAAATTTTTAAATTTTATTTTTTTTGTCAGAGTAATATTTGATATTCAACATATAAAATAGCCTTTGCACTGAAAATGTTAGTAATTATGTCTTAATTACTATTTTAATTAGCTACAATAAAGCAAGTTACAATTGTCCGTAATTTCTTCCTCGATAAACAATAGAGATAAGTAATATTTGCTATTATGTAACCAACAAAAAATATAATTAAAACTGTGAAATTTAATAGATTTAATTATTCTCTGACAACTTTATTATCTCCTACTTTTTTAATGCATTTTAATCATATAGGGCCTGTAATACTGTCTGAAAAGTTTAGTTTGCCAATATAAAGTTAGCCGCGTCAGCATGGTCGGACCAAGCTTTGATTTTTCCCTCTTTAACCCATTTTATGTATTGTAGGCATTTATAGAAAAAACCCTCCATGAATATGCTTTAAGAAACTAAATGTCATTGTAAAATAATTTATTTCATTAACATAATAAATAGTGCATTTAGTAACCCTAATACATTATTTAACTAATTCAATGCCTATAGTTTCAATATTTACAAACATCCATATTAGTTAAGTATTAACAAAATTATTTTGTTGAGTTACTTCTAGTCAAATATTTTACGAATAGTTCAAACATTTTTATAAACCTTTATAAGTACTAAATGATTTTGTAATTTTAATAAATTTTTGTTGTTCGAATAACATAAAGGTATTAAAAACAGCCATGAGGAAAATAATTATTAAATCTTTTGTTAATAGTAAAAACTGCAAAATTATTTTGATATCCTACGTTGTATGAGAAATAATTTGCCTAGCAAAAGACAACTTAAACATTAAAGTTTTCAAGGCGTAAGATTGTAAATCATATTTGGCTCAATAGCTAACCTATAAAAAAAATGCTTGTAGTAATCATATTTTAATAAAATGTTATCAATCAACACTAATAAATGTAATAACATCAAACTTTTTAACGATTCCTTTAGACAGCTATTAATTTTAAACGTAATGAATAGTAGGATATATATTTTTGTACACTTACATTTTGGAATAACAATCTTTAAGATAATGTAATTAATTAGAATATGTAGTTTTCTCTACTTAAGATGTGTATTGGGGTGTTTATTTAGTTTGGCACCAGCTTTTTAAATTGTGAGCTATTAAACTTGATAAATCATAAACTTATAAAACAATTAAACTTGGTACATCATTACCGATGCGTATTTAAATCTACTTTTTAAAGTAACTAAAATTGTTCTGTCTTATCAAGAGGATGCCCCGGAAGAATTCAGAAGATAATGTAAAATGAGAGGATGGGTCAAATAGTAAAACAAATGAAAGGTCTTTAAAATATAACAAAAACCCACTATACCAACCTTAAATTGTTTTAACATCCAATTGCACTTTTTTACAACTTGTATACTTGCTAATACAATTACGCTAGTTTAAAGTTTTGAAAAGTTAGAGTGTAGGTCCTGTTCTAAACAGTTTAATATTATTTTCTTGGCTCAAGTTGGTAGAGTTAAACTTTTAAAATGTCTATTGGACTTAATAAATAGTTTTAGGATTATTTAGGACTCTTCATATACAATGGGGGAGGGTCAACAAAGAGTTTTATAAAAATATCAATTGATCACATAAGTTAATATATACAGTACATAACTTGAAAGGGGGTTGTCTAGCAAAGATTTTACCTCAAACATCATTAATAAAGGCAGTGTAAATGTCAGATGTTCAAAGACATTAATGGAGAATGGTTATCGTTGCTAACTTTTTTTTACTTAAAATGTTCGAGTCGGTTAACCCCAGCTCATAACTAACTTCCTAATGCACTTTTTATGACATGCACAATTCAGTTTTTAGTTTATGGCTGAATTTTTTATTTGGTTGATGAATGGACTTAAATGTTGGCCAATAACAAAATGTCCTTATAAAACCAAATAAAATCGTTGAACATGTACCTTGTACCTTGTACTGGATGAACCTTTATAAGTGCCGTTGGTGGTTCTCTATGTTAGAGAACCCCTTTGAAATATTTTTGATGAACTCCTTGTGGACCATCCTCATTGGATGTGAAGAATCACTAACTACCCTAAAATCTATTTTATGTTAAATATGAATTTAAAAAGTTAAACATTTCCAAAGTAAGCCAAGAAAAATATCTACATTATAATTGTTTTTAATCGTAAACAAGCGTTACTTTTAAGGAAAAACATTCTGATGTTGGATTTGTGTGTATGTGTTCTACTACTGAAAACTTTTAATTTGATGTTTTATTCAACTTATGCCCCAACATTTAGGATTTTCTTCCGACTTCTTGTGGGCCGTCTTCCTGACTTGACTGAAAATAGTAGTCACTTCAAAACATAGATTTATAAGTGCAGTAATGATAATCAAGTTTAATTGCTATGTAAGTGATCGTTCAGAGATTAATTAACCGGTGCAGAACTTGATAAACACCTGATATACTGTATTACGAAATTTAAAGTGTTTTTTTATATTGATCTTCGTTAGAAAGTGTACTTAGCAGTGAAATCATTATATGAATACAAAATATATGAGCAAACTATTATTTTTATATACTATATAAGTATAATACAATTGGTTAGTAAGACTACTGCTAAATTTGTAGTACTGTATCTGTGCTCTGTGCTTTAAGTATGAGAATCTCTGTTATGTCACCTCAGACAAAGTTAAATATATTTTTAGTTTTTACTTAATGACTATTATATTTAATAGAAGTGATTGTATTGTATCAATCTGGAAGCGTCAAACTTAAGTTATCATTTTGATGTACTGTATAACAAATAAACATAAGCAGCCAGTGTTGACAGTCGATTGTCAATAGAAGTTACGCCTTAACTCATCTACACAGTAAGTGACCTGACAAATCCTTTTCTTGTTTTCATTATCAGCACTGTAATGCAATAATGCAACGCTCAACAGATTAAAATAGCTTCCATTTTACAAGTTTCATTGGTTGTTGCTTTACAAATATGGATGGTTTACCATGTTTATTAATATTGTTATTTTTTTTTGTACGGATAAAAATTTACTTACTATCATTAAAATCAATCAGAATTAATATTTATGGGGTTTACATTGATAAAAGTACAAATATGTTAATAATAATGTGTTGTTTACTTGAATTAACCATACAGATAGTAAAATGTACGTGTACTTTTGAATTGAACCAAATAGAGGTCCGAACGGATTGCCGATAAACATACTTCATTACACTGCAACACATATTGTAGTGGAAAAGAATCTTATGATTCAATAGCGTAAAACTAAACTTTTTTGTCAATTATAAATTCACAAATCAACTGTACATGACAATAACATCATATTTTTACTTTTACTCCAAAGTATAAAACAATAAATATAATACTTATTTTTAAATATTTTTTATCTATGAATAAATCTTTGATACTCGTCATTTTAAAATAAACATGAACACTTGGAGACCTATAATATATCAAATGGTGATAATAAACATAATGTATTAGTGATTAATTGTGTTAAATATATTACTACTGCAAGAGTTATTACAAACTTAATATTAGAGGTTTTATAAGAAAAAAATATGTTAATTTAAATGTTGATTACAATTAATTGTTATTTAATTGTGTTTGGTTCATTAAAATATAGTAGTTATTCAATGCTTATTGCTTAATGGTGAATACTGCCACAACGTGGTTTGATAGGAACCTCCATATAATGAATAACACCACCCACTGCCACGAATTTTAATTAATTAAAAGCCTTATTGGTTGCTTATCCAATGTATTTATTAAAGGTAATTAAATTGCTTGTTTATACATTTACTTCAGATTAGAGACGGATTTTTAACTAACACTTATTATTGTAATGTCCCAAGAATAAAGACCAACGACGTATTGAACACGAAGAAAATATTTAACTCAAAGTTTATAAGCCTAGGAGAAGTTTTCAAAATTATTGAAACGATTGTTGTATTACCATTATAGATTTTGTACTATGCTAAATGTACGCGAGATTTTGTACTATGCAAAATGTATGCGAGATTTTGTACTATGCTAAATGTACACGAGATGTACCATGCTAAATGTGCGCAAGACTTTGTACTATGCTAAATGTACACGAGATTTTGTACTATGATAAATGTATGCGAGATTTTGTACTATGCTAAATGTACGCGAGATTTTGTACTATGCAAAATGTACACGAGATGTACTATGCTAAATGTGCGAGATTTTATACTATGCTAAATGTTATGATTTATACGGTTGATAGTTAAAATTTTGAACGTAAATAATTGTAAATAATCTATGTACAAATTGTTTAAATATAACAGTGCGGTTGTTTTTATGATCGCTAGATTGAATTAAATTATAAGTGATAGTTCCTTAAAAATAATAAATTAAATTTTAAGACTATCCTATCCCATGTAATAAATATCCAAACACTTTTACATGATGTAATAGTTCTTCCTGTACATTTAGTATATTTAATTTTGTTGTAGCTAAGGTTTTATCAAAATTGCTAAATTAAATTAACAAAAAACTCCAAAATTAATAGATTTTATGTAATGTCTCTAACATTATTATCTTAGGAACAGAATTTTTTCATTTATACAGTTTTGTATGCTTATTTTAGTTCAATTGAAACATTAAGTTCATAATTCCTTGAATTCATTTTTATCTTAATTATAAAATATTTTCTTGGAATTCTGTAGAGTTTATAAAATTACAGGAACTACTTTTTTCAAGGCTACTATCGTAGTGAAGGAGAACAACTCTCAGGTTGAATGATCTTAATCCATTTATGATTCTATGGCACAAGGATATTTAAAATAATGTAATTGAATCTAGGTATGAAAAGTTCCATTTTTTTCTTTTGTTTCCTATTAATAAACATAATGCATTATCAATATATTGGATATATTCTACATTCAACTAGAAGTCTACATTTTATTTTCTAAATATGTTAAGCTAAGTCCATAAATTATCTCTTAACATTAGTCACATGTTCCCTTGGGCCTTCAGGCCTGTGTGTTAACTTAAATCAATGAGTGAAGTAACGACCATTAGTTGAATGACCACGCTGTCTGAAGCCACTTGAAGATAAAGGGTACAATATACAAAATAATAATCAATGAGTGAAGTAACGACCATTAGTTGAATGACCACGCTGTCTGAAGCCACTTGAAGATAAAGGGTACAATATACAAAATAATAATCAATGAGTGAAGTAACGACCATTAGTTGAATGACCACGCTGTCTGAAGCCACTTGAAGATAAAGGGTACAATATACAAAATAATAATCAATGAGTGAAGTAACGACCATTAGTTGAATGACCACGCTGTCTGAAGCCACTTGAAGATAAAGGGTACAATATACAAAATAACAATCCTTAGTTCAATCTTATTTACTGAATCAGGCATAAACATATGAAAACTAATATATGAAAAGTGTTTGATAATATAATGAGTATAATTATCATAAAAGTTAGACAATGATTTGAATATTTAATTTAGGAAATGTGTCTAGTAACATTATCTAAGACCTCTAAATATCTGCCTAAATATCTTTACTGTTCAATGTCATTTCATATATCAATGACTATTAAAGTGAAGGTTATATATATTTCTGCAATAATTTATTTGAAGTTGAAATGCAAGAAATATAACATCATTAAATTGAAAAAGAGATATACAGTAAAAATGTTTATTACAAGTTTAAGCTATAGAGCTGAACGTCTCAGTGCATAAAATGGCCATCAATGAATTAGTCTAGATATTCAAACACTATCTTCAAATCGTTGGGGAAATGAAATCCAGTTTAACCATTGAACTGTGGTATTTTGTATTCAGTGTAAAACTGCAATGTGGAGTAGATTATTTGTTTATTGGAAACGAATAACATTCGATGTATTGTTCCAATCTTCTTGATTGTGGAATACGAATCCAACCATTGTGGAATTTCACGGTGCATCTAACCATAACAAGCGTGCATTTATTTAGATGCTATTGATATTTGTCAGGATCCAACATTTCATAAGGATAAAATGTTGAAACTGGTTTAAATTAGTCAGTTAAAAATCGATTACGATGAGTGCAAAATAAATTATACACAACTTTATTATTATATTTATCGGCATATAAATTATTATTAAGTATTATTTATTAAAATAATTTACTTAATAACATCAGTAATTTACATTAAAATTCAATAATTCTATTCGGATTGAATTAGTTAAGCGTAATTTAATTTTCGATAGGTTACATTAATAACATCGTTCCTCTCAGATTTCCGAATAGTAAATAAATTATAACCAGTTAGTAAATTTAATTTTTACATGTTTTGACACTACAAATTAATACGTGAGGCAGTTTAATGGGACGATTACTTTGTGTGAATTAATAAATAAATATGTAACTAAGTCAATCTTCGTGGGAAAAACTGTCCATATATTATATTAATGTGTCATCTCTAATGTGTGAAATGTACAGGCATGGCAAAAGTATGGTGAAAAACTTACAATACAAATTATATTCAAAATTGTTAAGTTGTACTTTTGTAATAACAAGTGTTCTTTATAAGACGCTTTAAAAATATTAGTTTGGTTTCAACACTAAAGATAATTTGTACCAGTTATGGTTTATTATCTATGAATGGGTTTGAATCATTCATTCGTCTGTATTAGAGTAATATCAGCTACTATTTTATTAGTTTTTTACTTACATTTTAAACAAAGCTAAAATTACTATTCCAAAAAAAGGTTAACCATAAATCCCAAGGCGTTACCCTTTGCTTCATTAAAAATATCAGAGAAAAAGCTCTTAAAATGAATTCCTTAACCATGTAATATATGATATAATAATAACCATATTATGATAACAAAATATAAGTATTCAGATTTATAGAGCGACTTGCAACAGTTTAAACACATTCCAAACGGCCAACAGTTACTAAATATGAAGGGTTTCATTTCTAAGGAATCTCTGGGTAAAAAACTCTACTTAAAATTGTTCTTATATATTTTATTTTTTGAATTTTATTCATTTGTTTATATCACAACATTTAAACAAAATTAAACATTTTAATAAGTATATAAATACAGTTAATGAGAAATACAAGTACTTTACATGTCTGAAGTTGAGAAACTCATCTTTTAACATTTGAGTAATAGAAATATTTGTATGATTAATTAACCAGATTTGCAATTAAATTAACTAAAATTGGAAGTTAATTAAATTAAACTTGTTTACTAATTTACATTGCATTTTTTATTATTTTTAGACATAAAGATTTACTTTAATACGGTATTTCCAATGTTCCTTTTGTTACAAATAATTTTCAAAACAGGGCTGTGTTAACCAATTTCAACTATGTGTTAGGAGCCACTAAAGTAACATTACAGCAGCCAATTGCGTACAGACTGTAAGCGAAGAGAAAGACAACTCCCCTGAGAAACTCCCTTTGTTTGGTATTTACTCTGCTTGCAATATCCCCATGCACTTTAACATTGTTTTATATGTTGTGAAAAAATACTAAAAATAAATAACAATTACTTTTGTACTAATATTATTGACAACAGTTAAAATTATCAATAAACTAATAAAAGCATGAGAACGGCACAAAAACTAATGTATTACAATATAGGTTCAAGATGATCAAATATTATGATTGTTTTAACTTTTTTGTACTTTATTGTGATAGATGAATGTTGAGTGACAGATCACTTGCTTACTTTTTCTTTTCTAGTTATAATATATCAAAACATCAATTGTTTATAACATTAAATTGTGTTTCTTTCATTATATAGATCATTGTTTTTATTACAATCATACAAGAATAGTGAAAACTCATTAAACATATACATAAATTGACAAACCGAAATACATGGAAACATTTATTTATTTATATAATTAATTGTCATACAAATATTAAGTACTTACCCAATTACCACCCACCCAAACACGTACAGTGATGTCAAATATTGGCGTGATATAAATGGTTTTACAACAGATGAAATATTCTAGTGGTTCAAGGTATCTACGTTAAGAAAATTAGATTTTGCATTCATTATATTTTATATTTGAAAATCACTTTTATTTAAACAACTTAAACTGTAAAGAATCAACTTATGAATCATTAAATATAACCTAAACTAAAATTTCAAGCTGCCTGGTAGAACGTTTCCTATGTTTTTTGAAGTCAAAAGTTAAAGGGGGAATGTACAATGTTTGAAATACACTTTATAACTATCGTTGATGTAAGTAATTAAGTTGGTTTATATTACTCTCATGGTTTATGTTGATAAGTGCTAAGTAGCTTGCTGTTTAACATACGTATGCATATAATAGTGGCACTATAACTCCTTGAACAGTCAGTAACTGTCTGATGGATAAAGCACCTGATTTACTCGTTTATTATTCTATTGTTTGTTAATTACAGTAGCAATACTCTTTGTAGGGTAATGTCAAGTTTTTAAAATCTAAAATAAGAAAATGCATTATAATCATCTCTCTGCATCTGAAATGAGTATACTAAGATAGGATAGATAACAATTGTATGTTTGGGATAAGAAAATCATACTTAACTTTTTTTGGGAGAGAGCCATGAAAGTCTGTGGACTGAACCACTGATCTCGTAGCGACGTATCAGTGAGAAAACCATGTCAATATCGGTGAGAGTCGTCATAGATCACGTATTCCAGAAATACCTTAGGGGCACCGCTGATTTCTTCCCGATATCGCCCATGGCTAGCCTAAAGGTAGATATTTTCCCAAACCTCTTACAAACTTGCCATTGTCAGACGATTATAGATGTTTAAATCCAGCCATTTGTGGATTTTCAAAATATTTACGAATTTTCATGGTGTGATAAGGTGCAAGGTTGGAGTTTTGCTTGTACTGCGTGTAAAATATTAATAATTTTAAGGAGATTAAAAACGTCATTATGAATTTACAAAGGTTTTATAAATTATAATGTTTTATTCCTTTTTTTTACTGGTGATTCTAAATTCCATACAGCTGGGTCATTACAAAATTCATTAATTATTTTCAACAAAGAATGGAGAGAATGCTTACTATTAGTACATTGTGCCATTAACAATTTAGAATTACTGAAGTATTACATTTTATAAACCATTGTTAGATTTAATTATTAATTCAAACTAAGTGTCTCATAATTGTTTATAATAATAAAGGTATTCATTGTATGTATATTCCTCTAATTTATAACCAAATGTATCTAGAATTTATTGATGGTGACAGACGTGATCAAATGCTGAGGCCAGCTTAACAGCTGCTAATGTAGCAGCTAATGGCGGAGTCAGCAGATCACGACCAAAAAGGGCTATATCACACACACAGGGCTATTACTTAACATGAAAAGTGATTTTCTAATCTTGCATGGAACACAGAAATATACAAACAAGTGGGAAAATATGGTCATGGATCATGTGTTTGTATTTTTACAAGTATGGTTATATTATTGCTAGTTTAGGGACTTATACGAAATATATACAGCTATGACAATATACTTATTAAGTTAGGGTGATAAGAAGATACATTTCAAACGACTAAATAGCAATACAAAATTAATATAAGTAACAAATAAAGTAAAAATATCTTATATGTTGTATTAGTTTTAATGCGTTCGGAATTATTACAACGTAAATTAAATGCTATAATCCAGAGAAAAAGTGAGTAAATTATTTATTAAAGAGTTTAAAAATAGTATTTAACTTTTAGTGCAAAATAACCATTATAAATAAATAAGAATAGAATAAAAAGTTTCAATATGTGAGGGAACAATGCGAATGTATATTATAGAGCTGCCAGGAATTCTGCGGTTAGCTTGCAGTCAGCTCCTCATTAAATTATGGACCAAGTCACAAGCTGCTAGGGCACAAAGTCGTTTGTAACATTCCATTCTTGGTGAATTTAACATTTACTAGTACACTAACAACATTCAGATGTCAATGAGGTATAAAAGCAAACTTTAACAAGAGTTTATCAATTAATTAAAAAGATTAATGTAAGCACAGTTCCGGCTATAAAAGTCAATATTGAGGACTCTTTCACCACCTTTATTAACAACTTTCATCCTTATCCACACAAGAGGGACGTTAATGGTTCTTCTGCCCGCCCTCACACGTGCAGGCCCCCCACACTAACACAAACACACGTGGGACGATAACTGCCCAGTAACTATTACACGTGCGATATCTAACCCACCCACTCATTCAACCACGTGAACGTTAGCAGGCCCCCCACACTAACACAAACACACGTGGGACGATAACTGCCCAGTACCTATTACACGTGCGATATCTAACCCACCCACTCATTCAACCACGTGAACGTTAGCAGGCCCCCCACACTAACACAAACACACGTGGGACGATAACTGCCCAGTAACTATTACACGTGCGATATCTAACCCACCCACTCATTCAACCACGTGAACGTTAGCAGGCCCCCCACACTAACACAAACACACGTGGGACGATAACTGCCCAGTAACTATTACACGTGCGATATCTAACCCACCCACTCATTCAACCACGTGAACGTTAGCAGGCCCCCCACACTAACACAAACACACGTGGGACGATAACTGCCCAGTAACTATTACACGTGCGATATCTAACCCACCCACTCATCTAACCCACCCACTCATTCATCCACGTGAACGTTAGCAGGCCCCCACACTAACACAAGCACACGTGGGACGATAACTGCACATCAAGACTTATATTGGGTCTAACTCACCCACAAATATGGGGGACTGTAATGATACTCGCACCAGCCCTACACAACTAGACGTAGACGGCATCTCAAGCGATCCACATACTTAGTATGTCCGGAAACGGTGGTTAGAATTCATGATCCATGCTCATGGCAATGGTTGCCAGAGTCTTGTCAATAGTTAATACATATCAACTATAGACGTATAATTAAGAATGGCTTCTAACCTGCCCAGGTTGTGTCCATAGAAATATAAATTAAATTCTTGAAATGTTCTAAAATTCACTTTAGAGAAGCCCTTATGAGGCGGTACTACTTAGACTGTTTCGGATTGTGTCCTTAGTCAGTGGTTGTCTGCCTTGAGTGATAACACGTTCGCTGCGGCGGAACCTGAGAATTACTTTGTACCTATGCTGAAATTTTTCTTTGCAGTTTTTTTTATTTATTTTAATATAAAAGACAGTTTTTAGGGGTAAAAACGATTTAAAAGCTTTTTAGGTGATAATGTGACGTCATAAATTCTGAGATCCTATGAGGTCCCGCAGCACCGCTAGAGTCCCATTCATGTCACTCGATTCGTCACCGGAAGTACTCTCCGAGTAGTCGCCAATATCGACCACAGTCATATTAACACTAACGTCTATGTCTATAGTGTCCCAGCAATTACTATATACAAACAAAACACTAAAATTATTACTAACAAAAACTAATCAATACTGTACAGGCTTCGGTAATCGAACTAAGAAACTATCGCAGTTCGAGACACATACGTAAACAACGACCAAGCTGCGTTAGTACGGCGACAGCCACGGCGAACGTCTTAAAGACCATATTTATCTAAATGTCCTGTACGTAGTAATGGTATTCACGGGAAATCAGTCCAGTGTTGGTGGCTAGACTGTGTAGTATTTTAAGAGTGAGGTTATCTCCGAAAACCTGTATCATTCATTTTATACAAACAGATATATTTCTCATCATATGTTAAGTTTGTGTCTCTAATCAGGTACTTTGTTGTCTAGTCTAGGGAGTGTTGTCTCTAGGGAGTGCTTGTTTTGTCCCACGCAAACGTACTGCAGTTTAAACCAGCTATAGTGTAAGACTTCACTAACTAACCAAATTACTGGCACAAATATTCCTATTACATGATATATCAATTGTAAGTGATGTGTATTCTAAGCTTGTACTCAATAATATCATCTAGACTATCGAGAGTTCTATGTTTTGTTATACGTTTGTCGTTTATGTAATAATAATAATAGTATTAATATTGTTTACAACAAGACTTTTAGTGGTGCTCAAACTGTTTGTATATGGTTGAGGCACTTTTCACATTTTCACTTTTCATTTCACTTTTCACATATATACAGGTCATTAATTGATTTTCATGTTTATTTGGGTTATTGGACATATTTAATTACAATATATACCAACACTAGTATTTTTTATTTATTATTATTGATACAATAATAAACAGTGAATGGATGGGAATATTACTGTAAAGATTTCTTAGCTGAAGGGAATTTTAGCTAATAAAAGTTTATCTCGATCGTGAAAAAATCTCTTTTAGAGAGCTGAAGAATAGTCGGCCACAGGGGTCTATACTTGCTCGCATTTTGTTTTCAACGTGTATACTACTAACATCTTAATTACAAATTCTAGCATATTTATATACACATACTATATTGATTTAGCTTACTAACACAAGGACTTCACAGCTACCAAAGGAACACTCATAAGTGATCTTTCAGCGCTCAAATAATATTTTAGAACGTGGAAACTAAATCTTAACCTATAAAAACCCAAAATAGCCTGCTTTAACGTAAGTAACTCCCTGCCTAATATAGCATTTAATATATTTCTAAATCGTTTACAATTCCATAATAATGATCATCCATAGTGCCTGGGAGTAATCTTAGATCGTTCGCTGATGTTTAAAAACTGTAACACGCCCTGCGTACAACTGCTTTGTCAATGGTCTATTTGGCTGCTGAATACAGTACCCCCGTATGGAAAAATAAACATTAAAGCGATTGATGTCAAACCTAATAGGGCCATGAGAGCTTTTAGTTACATTCTCATGACAACTTCACTACCTTAGCTCCCGGTGCTGTACAATATAGCTCCTTCAGAGATAAGACATTAGTAGGCACTATTTAAAGAATTTAATAAGATTTTGAATGCCCCACCCCACACTTCTACATTACACAGAATCTCCCACGTCTGAACGGTCTTTTAAAATCACGAAACCTACAACTACGTACTAATTCAACTGCAGATCAAATGTATCGCCCAATAGTATCTTGGCTGAAATATAGATTCTCTATAACAGAGTAACTAAGTCTAAAATTTTAATTTAATGTGTATACCTTAAAGGTTGCATAAAAATTAATTATAGCTTAATTTATAAGCTTGACTTTTTAATTAAACCTTCATCAGTCACGTTTAGTGTCTTACAGTAAAAATTTAATTTAAGACAGTTTTTTTTCTGGTTCAACATAATTTATTTCACAGAAGGCATTTTCCTCCCTTGACACTAATGAAATTGTCTCTGAGACAAATATCTGCATACAGCAAATGGTATTTTTTCTGCGATATTTTAAAAATAAATAAAAATGTCATGATATGTTTAGGAATATGTTAGCTTAAATATTATTTGGATATTTTGTAAGAATCAATATTCTTTCAAGAAAATTGTCTTACTATTAAAAAAGAGATTTCTTTACTGTTTTATCTCTTTTTTAGAAATACATATTTTTCACATTAGGAACTTGTTGGACCTATTTTTTTAAACTAAAACTCCCATAGCGTAACTTTGGAATAGTATTATAATGTCATTATTAGATATTATTATATTGAAAAAAGTACTTTTGTATTATTATTCAAAATTTATTTCAAATTGGTTTATTTTATTTAAAATTAAAGACTTAATTAAACAATTACATTTATTCGGTTAATTGAATTAAAAAATTCCCGCCGACAAGCATTATTGGTTTTATATAAACAATCATGTACTGTGGAGCATGCTTGTTTAACGTT